>PVKN010032152.1:0-12324 GCA_004027915.1 Capromys pilorides
AAAAAGTCATTTGAACTTCAAACTACTACTGAAGTTTGCATTTTCACATGTTTTCCCAGCAGTAGCTGCCATCTTCTCTTTCCATATAGACCTTCCCTGAGCATTTCTTGTAGGCCATCTGGTGGCAGTGAACTCCCTCTAGATTTTTGTTATTGTTGTTTTGTTTGTCTTGGAAAAACTTTATTTCTCCTTTATTTCTAAATGAACAACTTTCCTGGATGTCTTCCTTGTTGGAATTATTTTTCTTTTTTTATAAACTTTAGGATAGGATCTATGGGATGTACAGGGTCTCACTATGTAGATTGGGCTTGGAGTGATTCTCTTGTTTTCAGCCTCCCAAGTGCTGGGATTACAGGCAAGCGCCACCAGGCCCAGTCTCAATCGCCGCCTCAGCTCACCCTGGGGGTGGGGTGGCACAGCACACCAGAGATGGAAGTCAGCTGCTGCTGCACTCTGCCTAAGCTGGTGCTTCCGTCCTCTGAACTGTCTGGCCAGCCTTTGATGGAATTATTTTTCTTTTGGGACTTTGTGTATATTATCCCACTTTCTTCTTGTCTATAAGGCTTCTGTGGAGAAATTAGCCATTAGTCTAAATCCCCTTACACTAGCCTTGACAGTTTTCTCTGGTTGTTTTAAAAATTTGCTTTTTGCCTTTTACTATGACAGGCTGGTGATAATATGCCTCCACGAGGGTCCTTTTTGGTCCTATCCAACTCATTTGAGTTTTCTAAATATCATATCTCCCCCACACACCACCTACCAGGAAAATAAAACTTAGAAGTTTGGAAGTTTAGTGAACTCAGTTTAATGAACTCGCTTTTAAATTCATTGAATTCCCTGTTCATATTTTATTTTACTTTTTTCTTAGTACATATTTGGCATACGCAGTAATCACGTTCATTATAGGGAATTTGTACGATACATAAAACATCTTAATTCCTCCCCTTCACATTTACAAAAGCTTTATTTCCATTTTCTTCTTCCCATTCACTTTTTTCCTTTTGCTTTCTTTCACTTTCCCTCTCCTGCCCATCTGAACATGTTCTTCTTGCCTCCCAGCATCTATCCTCCATCATGGTCTATATTTACCCTTGATTTCTCACACAAGAGAAACAATCTGATATTTAAACTTAAGCATCTGATTTGCCTCATTTAAGATTAGGATCTTGAGATGCATCCATTTTCCTACAAATGGTTCAAGTTTATACTTCTTTATGGCACAGCATTAACCCGTTGCATGCAAATGCCATATTTTCTTTATCCATTCATCTTTTGATGATCATATGTATTCTTTTCAGGATTTAGCTATTCTAAACTGTGCTGCAACAAATATGGGAATGCATGTCTCTGTAATGTGACGCCCCTAACTGTTTCAGGAAAATACCTAGAAGGCAAAAGCTGGGTCAAATGAAACCTAGTTTTAGTTTTTTGGGGCATCTCTATTCTGATTTCCATAGTGGTTGGGCCAGTCTACATTCCCACCAGCAATAGAGAAGGGTTCTTTTGCCCCTGAAGCCTCACCAGAACTTGTGATTGGTTTTCTTTTTGTTTCTTTAAAGAGTACAAAATGGTGAAAGAAATAAACAAAATAGAAAGGGCACAAACTTTCATTAAACAAAATGAGAGGAATTTAACAATGGTTGTTATATTGCATAATGTTATCTTTAAATTAGTTGTTCAGGCTACTAGGTATAAACCTGCAAAATTGTACTGTAGTATTGTTTATGGCCTCAAGACAATCTAGGTATTGGCACACAAAGGAGTCAATGGATCACAATTATTTCACCCTGATTAAAATAGCACAATCAGTGAGGACAATAGCATCAGACATAGACTAGAAAATGACAAATTGTGATAATTTTTAATTTGCAACTTTATAGGTACAAGATTTGTAACTATATAATAAAATTTAAGACAAATTAGAAAATTATATACAGTGAATTTACCTTAAGAAGAGAAAATTTTAAAAGGATAAGAGGAAAAAAATTGAAAAATATGAGAAGAGAAAGAAATTAGAAGGCTGAAGGATGAAAGATTATGCAAGCCTTGGGAAACAGAAGGAAGGAGGGAAAGAAAAAAGACAAGAACAAGAACAAAACAAAATATAAAAACTATGTTTATGCTCAGAAAAGCCAAAACAATCAAAAAGCAAAAACCACAAACCAAATAAAACCAAACCATAAAACAAAAAGGGAAAAAGAAAAAATATTCCTCTGTGATTTCAAGTCTGTGGTTGCTCTCATTATCTACTCTTGTGGTAGTGTCAAGTTCAGGGCATGACTCTGCTGTTGCTGATCAACAACAGAAGCAATCAGAACGCAGATCCATGCTGGAAGATCCTGCAGCCATCAGGGTGCCGGTTCTGGTACTTTCAAATTCACAGAAGTTCAATTCAGGTTGATCCTCTCCTGTAATCATAGGGATGGAGCTGAGTCTTTGGGCCTACAACTCTGTGAGTGTCTCTTAATGGCCTGGCCATGGCCTCCTGACCTTAGATTTCTCTCACATTTGTCCCTCACCCAGTCACTGTGGAATTTCAATATTGGGAGTCCTGAGGTGAGGCCAACCCATGACTACACCAAGCGCTGGTTCAGTTTGTTTCTCCCTAAAATGTTGTCTGACCAACGCCCTCTCCAGGGGACATGGAAGTTGCTTAGACTGGAGTCACTCACCAGCTGTTGTGGCGTCTATTCCATTGGCGTGTTTCTCCCTGAAGACCTCAGGAGTCACTTACTTTTACTGTGTCTCTGTCTGTTTGATCTTCCTTTCTCACACTGCAATCCACAGTCTGGGGAGAAAGTACAGACTGCTCCCTCATTTTTCTACATTTTTATCTCTTCATTTTCTCTGTGGGCTCTAACTTTCCCTTCAGGTCTTTCCTGTGTCCTTCAGCTTTTTCTCCCTCCTTCTTTTCTTCCCCAAGTTGTTATTTTCCGGTGTCAGGATTCTAAATCTGGGAGAGGTTGATTTGTTGCTGTTTACTATTCCATGATCTTCCCCAAAGTCTTCTGTCCACGTTTTCTCACATCTCATGCAGTCTCTTAATCATCAATATTTTAGATTTTTTGTCAAGAATTTTATCAATTTCCTTTTCTTTATGGTCTATTCTTGGAGAAGTATTGTGAGAAAGTGCATGGAGGAATGGTGGGTAAGTGAATGGATGATCAGAAGGATGGATAAACAGATAAATAAATGTTCCTTGTGCTCACTCTTTTCCTACATGGTATTTCCTTTACTTAGAATGCCCTCTTTCTCAATCTTCACCCATGTAATTTCTGTGCGTTCTTTATAATTCATTTGAAATCTCCTTTTTTCTAGAAAGCTCTCTCTGACCTCATTTACCAGGGTAGCTGTCCTATCTTGGAGCAAGAGTGCAAGAAATTTTTAATAAATCTAGAATAAAAGTAAAAATGATAAAGACCCTGACTTTGGATGTATCTCAGCAGCAGAGTGCTTCCCTGGTATGTTAGAGTCCCAGGTTTGATCCCTATCACTGAAAAAAAATATCCTTGGCATGCATCTGCAGTCCCAGAAATTCAAGCCCAGCCTGGGTAACATAAAAAAACTTCATGTCCAAAACGATGAAAGAAAGGAAGGAAGAAGAAAAAGAAGGAAGAAGTGGATAAGAAGGAGAAAAAAGGAAAGATAGAAAGTAAAAAGGGAGGATAGAGAAGAGAAGATGTGAAGGAAGAAAGTAAGAGAAAATAAAAGAAATAGAAAAGAAAAGAAAAAAATGGCTCTGTGTCCCCTATCTCTAGAGAAAGACAAGACAGGTGGAAGATGCTTTGGACAAGCTCAATGAAGAGTTCTTCCAGCTCACTGCTCAGATCTTGGAGCTCCAGAAAGCGGACGAGGCAAACCAATTATCCCCAGGGGAAAGCAACAACTTTGTGGTAAGCCAACTGAGCACGTCAGTTCCTGAGGTGTCCACAGGTGGGATCCATGGGGTCAAAATCCCTTCATAAAGAAAGGTGGTGGTCAGAACAGCTAGCTCTGAGCAAAATGTTCAGCAGCCACAGATGGTGCTGCTTGCTTACTTTGGTGAGTAGAAGGCTATACCAGAAGACCTAGAGGTAGGGTTGTGGACATAGAAACCCTTGTAATCAGGCTAGGGCACAGGTCTGTAAGTAAATTCACAGTTGGAAAGATTATAGAGGACAAGAAAAGGAAGTATTAAGCAGAGCAGTTGTGGGTGTTGCGTGGCTGGTAATGTCTGCTTCTGGAGCCGGTGCTTTCCAAGAGGTATATCTTTCTTCCCTCTTGCTGTCCCCATCACAGCACAGCTAGGATCTCAGAGGTATAGATACAGGGAAAGCTGTATGGAAAAGAAAAAAGGTGGACATGACTGTGTAGTTGAGCATCTAAAACTAGCACCCAGTCTGTGGGCCTCTGCTGGGCTGAGAAGCCAATTCTTTCCCAGAGCCCCCTCACTTGGTGTCAGCAGACAACTGTGAAACCAGTTCTACCGCTGAGCCAGTCCCAGGGCCCCATCTTCACCTATACTTACCACCAGTGATGGTAATCTGTGAAGCCCAAAGGATAGGACTATAAACATCCTTGAAGATGAGGAGCTGAGTTGAGGAGCCATGAATTCATTAAATTTTCCAAAATTCATTAAATTTTCCAAATATATAATGAGTATTGGCTCTTTTCTTGTTTTAATATAGCAACATAAACTGGGGACCATGTAGCTGGGACCAGGTAACCAGGTCCCAGCAAGAAGATTTAGGTGCCTTTCAAGTGAGGGAGTTCTGGTGCCCAGATAGCATCATTATACCATCAGTCATAGTTCAGAATAGAGAGAGCCAAGAACTCTCTGGATCACCTTCTATCCTCCCCCATACCTTTTCTGTCCAGGTGGCTTCCAGCATCCCCCCTTGTATGTGGTGGAACAACAGAGCTGACCCCATGGATTCAAGTGACCCTGGCAGAAAGAGGCATGGGCCCCAAGCCCTGGAGGGTAAGCAGTCTCTAGCGCTGGAGGTGCAGAGAATTCACGTGGCCCAACAGATTGAGGACCTGGAGTGGGAGCTGTCCCTGCTCCTCCAGGTGGCAGATGGTGGCTCAAGAGCAAAAGGAGCCATTCCAGCCATTCCAGAGCCTGGAAGGCTCTGAGTCACACTGAGGTGGTCACCTATTAAAGATATCTCCTCTACTAAGGATGCATCCAGGAGTTCATGGTAGGAAATGGTGTCTGCGGCTGGGGACTGCCAGGACCCTGAAGGGACCTCTTATTCAGGCCTGGTTGGAAAAACTCATATGTCCAGTGCTCTGGAGACAAGACAACACCACAGCTGAGGCAGCAGAGGGCAGGAGGACACAGACTATTGACACTCCCTGTTCTAGAGTAATAAAGCTGCCAACCTTAGAGATTGAGATGTTTTCTTAATTAACAAAAACTACTGCTCTTGTTTCTCACAGTCCTGGTCATTTTTATAGGCTATTGCCTGCAATGTACTTTCCTTTTCCTGCATATCCAATCTGTGGAAACCCAATAAATAATACAAATGATCCATGCAGTCTTACCTTAGTTCCTAGAAAGTTCTGACATTGCTGGATCTCCCAACAATCATGTTCCTTTTTTTCTCTCTTTATTTAAGCCTTCTCTGTAACTCATCTTAGAAGGTTGGGGCTAAGCCCAGTCTCTGATAGGGTGCTGGCTTGTGACAACTCTCATCATGGACCCTGCATCATGGTCAGCCTAGAACTTGACAATGTGCTGAATTCTGCTTTGATCCTTTGAGGGAGGAACAATAAAGTTGATTAAGTTGAGAAAATCCGTGTATGCTATCATCATTCTCTTATTTGGGTCCTGGTTATTATGTCCTCTGTCAGGCAAATGGTTGTGAAGGGTCACTCAGCGTACCTGGCTCAGGGTGGGAATTATCCCATTGGGGTTATGAGAAGGAAGGTGTGGCACAAGGGGTTATTCAAGCCCTAATTTCCATCTTTCCTCTGCTGAGTTTCCAAGACCAACATGTCTCCATCCTGATGACAAGGAGTAGATGGTGTATAAAACCTGATTTCCAGAGCTGGGCCAAAGGCCTCCTCAGGGTACTCCCTGAGGACAGGCAGAACCCAGCTAGTCATGCTGCAGCTCTCTGCATCCAGGATGCTCATGCTTCCCACACTCTGTGCCTTGTGTAAAGTTTCTACCTAGGTCTGTCCACTACTACCCCGTCTCAGCTGGAGATATTTCCCCTCCTGATCCACCCTAGAGCCCATGCACCTACCACACTCCTCCTGATTTCCATTGTGACCTCCACCTCCTCAGTCCCCACCTGTACGTGGTTCCTACTGTAGTCCTTTTTGCCATGTGAAGACTCCACCTAGTATGAGAGCTCTTAGAGCAGAGTGCACTAACTCCCAAGCCCTTCTCTCTCTCTCTCTCTCTCTCTCTCTCTCTCTCTCTCTCTCTCTCTCTCTCACACACACACACACACACACACACACACACACACACACCTCTGATCTCACTGTTTTATAAGTACAGCGTATCAGATGGGCCACAAATGCTTTTTTTTTTTTTTTTTGAGACAGGGTCTCACTATGTAGTTCAAGTTGGCCTTGAGCTCACTTTTGTAGCTCAAGCTTGTCTCAAACTCACACCGATCCTCCTGCCTTAGCCTCCCAATAGCTGGGATTACAGGCGTGCGCCACCATGCCCAGCTAGTGCTTTGTGAATGCAGCTGGCATGCAGCTCTAACCAGAGGTCACATGTCAGGAGGCCACAGCAGCCCTGGAGGAAATGACTGCACATGACAATGTAGAATGGAAGACCAACGTGGTAGATGAACTGGAATGGAGAGGGGAGTTCAGAGCTCAGGGACATACTATAGCCAGAGTCCTTAGGGACAGCATCAAAGATGGCCTAGTTAGTCTCCTTGAGGTGCACACAGAGATACTAGAGAGAGGAGAGGAGGAAAGAGGTTGTCAGGCAAGTGAGGTGGCAGGAAAGAATAAGGAGAGAGACACATGCACGGTATTAGCCAGAAGAACTAGAACATCCTCTATTAGGAAGAGGAGCCTGCAGAAGGAAGTAGAAGGCACCCCAACGCCTAGGAGTCACCAGCAGGTGTCAGCAGTTCACTCTGTGATGTGGCCCTGGCTGGAGCAGCCTGGCCCTATGCTGTGGGTTTCCAAGGGCTCCTCCATTCCAAATGAGGCCATGGTTGTGAGTGGTCTCTGTTACCACCCCTAGCAAGGGACATACTGTCACAGAAAACCATAGCCATTGGGTCCTCCCTGGAGACCATGGGAGAAGGCAGAATGACCTCTAGCTATTCTGGCTGATTTGACCTTCTCAAATCTGTTCTCTAAAGAGGTACATGACCCTGTCTCATCAGTAACACCAAGTCCGTGGGAAGAGCAGGACAACTGCCTCAACTCCAGGTAGAAAAAAAGCCTAAGAATGCTGGTTCTCCACTACCCTGGGCTTCCAGACAGCTCTCTTTGTGTTCAAATTGCTTTTAGCAGGCTCTAAGATAATCACTGCTGGCCCGAGTGACCACATCTGTCTTCATACATGAATGGACACAAGGTTCAGGAGGAACTAAAGCCCAGAAGTAAGTTGGGAGGCCAAGGACAGCTGCAGCAGTGGGTTATGAGTAGGCAACAGTCAGTCCCTATGGTCAATGTCCATGAGTCTATAGTATTGTGCTAGGAAGAGCTTGTTTATTGCATAGGGACATTTCATGTCCATCAGACCTGAGCCCAGGGCCATCTCTCACAGGACCTAAGTCAACTACTGGCCCAGCTAATACTCAGCAAACCCAGAGACCAACACCTTTTTCACAGAGGGGACCCAGTGAGGGAGTCACTAGACCAGGCTTTTATGATGATCAGTGTTGGGCCTCCAGCTCACCAGCCTGGGTGTGAAGTCCCCCAACAGGGAGCTCCAGGCCCACACCCAAACAGGGCCCTGAGGAGCCCAGTGCAGTAAGTTTGCTTTACCAGCTCATGACCTTGGACAAATTTTTCAGCCCCCTGATCAGTTTTCTCACAGCCAAGTGCACATAGTGGCGGGACCCACCTCATAGGCTGAGGAGAAGGCTCTGCTCCGTGGGCATACAATTAATCTCTCAAAATAGAGAGAGTACCAGCCAATGTTAGATAGCCCTACTGTGTCTGCCCGTAAGAATCCATTTCTATCCAGACCTTACTACAGATAAATATATACACAGAAGGCATCCTCCTAGCACTAGGCCATTCCTTTCTAGACTACACAAATATAGCAACCAGAACCTCCGCGATTGTGGCAATTGTCTTTTTTTTTTTTTTTTTTTAGCACAAGGAAAGATGGTGGAAGCACAGGCAAGATCAAGTTCAAGAGAGTGCTGAAAGACCTTTGTGGACAACTTGACACTGAAGCTGAACTGATTCACAATTCCAAACCAAAGATGGAGGGATCTGGAAAGAGGGAATGATGGGAGCTAGGCCTAGGCAGGGGAGATGGAGCAGGTTTCAGGAAGTGCGGTTTGGTACAGATGGATCCAGAGTGGGTAAGGATGGGCAGGTGTGATTACCATGGGTATGTGGACAGCTGAGGACCCAGAGTGCTGGGTGGGTTTACCCACAGACATCACGATGCCTGGCTCTTATCTTCTTAGTTGAGTCAGTTTCAAGGGATTTGCTAAGAACAAAGAGAGCAGGGCAGAAAGAGTGTGACAAATTTGGGGGCTCCAAGGACATCATGGTGCATAATGGTCTTCCCTTAGCTCCTGTGTCACCCACTCCACTTTTTCTCTATGTATTTAAGGGTGCAAAGACCCAGAAGTTGACTGAATTTTTTTTTTTTTTAACTGAGGATCAAACTCAAGACCTTGTGCTTCCCACACAGGCACTTATGCAGCTGAGCTTTCTCCCCAACTTTTCAGTTCTCATTAATTCTGGAATCTCCAATTCTGGAAGATAGTTGGATAAATAATTGCTGCATGTTGCCACCCCAAAAGCTCAAGGAATCCCTATGTGGGTGCTCACTGGCTTCTGCTGTGACTGACCAAGTGACACACATACTGGTGGGGCCTACTGGGCTCAGGGGCTGGCCTGGGGCTTGGTGAACAGATTCCACAACCTCCTCACTCAGAGGCATCACTGGTAAATGAGAGGATGCATGACCAGATAGCCCTAACAAGGACAAGGTATCGCACCCGTGGTCAGAGCCCAGCATGTATTCCTAATTGCAGAGAAACTTTTTTTAGGAACACAGATCTGTCAGAAATAGCGAAGAAAGGGAACATATCTCAGGCCTTAAGGAAGGTTGTAAACAGGAGCAGTGCGGCCTGAGGTGAAATGGATCAGGAGAGGTTAGAGCTACAAGACCTACTGACCCAGGAGGAGTGCCGAGTGGATCCTCCCAGCAAGAGGAAGTGGAAATGTTACACCATTTTTAGATTTACTGGAGGCAAATAAACAGCAGCACGGTTGACTCACAAGAGCTGTGTACTCCAAAGTCTAGCCAAGAACTAGCGTAGAACTTTAACTTTAATCCGTTTGTCAGGCAGGGTGGGGGTCTTTGGTGAGCTGGTCAGCTCCATTTGTATCTTCCTCCCTCAGCCTCACTGGGTTATACGTGTGCACCACCAAACCATGCTTTAAGACTTTCTCTTAAAAAAAATATCTTAGAGACCAAAATTATTTGAAGAAGTCTGGTTCACCTATTTTTAGTGACCCCCATGGAAGTAGCAGGAACCCTGAAGATTTCCAAATTCACACTGTCAAAATGGGAGGCTGAGGGATTCACAGGAGGGCCGACATTTAATCCTGTTTCTGACTAAAACTAACAATGTATAAAACTCCCAGGCTGAACCAGGTGTGTGGTGGCATTCTGGGCAACGGAAGCAGGAGGACTGCAAGTTCAAGCCTAGTTCAGGCAACTTAGTGAGACTCTGTCTTTAAAAAAAAAAGAGGGCGGCGGGTAGGTGTAGCTTAGTGTGAAGGCCCTGGGTTCAATTTCTAATATCACAAGGAAGCAACCAAACAAACCAAAACAAAAGCCCTCCAAGGCAAGGGCTAGGAGTATAATTTACTGCTTCAGCTAAACATTTTCTCTTTTTTTGCCAGGGAGTGCTACTGGGTCAGACCAGTACTATATCCCCAGAGATAGTTTTACTTTTTGAAGATAGACTTTAAAAAAATAGAGGGTTATTATCTTGAATTTGAGATCCTCCTGCCTCAGCCTTGCAGAGTGCTGGAATTACAGGCATGTGACACTGAGCCTGGCCATCACTTAAACTTTCATCAGCCTAATGGGATGGGCCTAGTCCTGTGTGTGGGTATAAAGTGTTGTCCCCTAGGGTTACAGCTAAAACATTGCTCTTGCTTTTAACTCAGAGTGTGGAGATCCTGGCAATCAATTGCGCTGTTGGTCTCATAGTTGCTCACAAACATGGGAACAAACTGGAAACAGAAAAAGGCTGGATACAGTTCGTACTTCTGGTGCAAGCCTATTTATTGGAAGCAGAAGGGACACTGCAGACTACTGACATATTTGGGTTTTGAAATATTTTGAATATAAAAGTTCTTCCACAAGAAGGGTTTGGGTCTTGCTGCAATCAGAAGTGCCTGGGCCTAGGCAGCCTCTTGATGGAGATGCCACGTCTGGACGCGAGGTGAAGCTGTCCTGGAGAACAGGAGCTCTGAGAGTCTCCTGCCATGATATTACGGGAACCGCACTGCCCCTGTGGTCTCACTTCCCAGTTCAATGAAAAGTCACCACCCTACAGCTCATGGCAGAAGCTGCCAAAGCCAGGAGAAAACTGGGTCAAGTGCTCCAGAAATGAAAGGACTTCAAATCAGGTTCTTCTTTGTGTTGAAAACAGAGGCATAGGGTGAGGAAGATAGAGTCCAGTGGATTCTCTGGTATGGCTGAGACCCTTGACTGGATACACACACACACACACACACACACACACACACACACATGCATGCACACACAGGCACAGGCACATGCACACATGCCCAGATACCCATGCACACACACATGCGCATGCACCAAATTATATTTATTAAGAAGAAAACAAACATTCCAACAAGTGGTGTTACTGAAGAGGAGCAAAAGCCTTTATTCCACAATTATTCTGAACCTTTGATTCACTTTTCATATTAAGGGGTAACTAATTCTCTAGAATGTGCTTTCAGTGAAGTCTCTTACAACTCAAAACTAAACATGGTTCTAACAAATCACCCTTTCTTTTCCAGTCCCGCAGTCCCCACTTATGAAGGTTCTAGCACTGAAACTTAGGGCTTGTTCACAGGAAGTCAAATGCCGCATGGAAAAGAGCACGAGGTTTAAGGTCAGCAGACTCAAGCCCAGCACCCTGCTTCTCCTGCCTACCAGGCTTTCTTTCCATTTCCAGATATCTAAGAAGCCTCCACTTACTCCGGTGTCACTGAGCATTCTGGGATGTGCAGCATTCAGCAACTCTGTCCTCAGGCTAACATTCTCAAGTGCAGTGCCGGTGCCCCCAGGAGACCTGATAATCATGACCAAACCAGAAACATGGCGTGAAGTCTACAGTACGCAAAGCTGCATGAGGCATAGGCACACACCCAAATGACAATAGGATGCGTACTGCATTAGTACACAACCATTAGCACACCACCATTGTGTGTCACCATTATCAGGTGCCACAAGCATCTATGAGGCCAACAGCACAACTGGTTGCCAGGATCTCCCCACTCTGAGTTATAGGCAAGAGCAATGTTTTAGCTGTAACCTTAGGGAACAACACTCTATACCCACACACAGGACTAGGCCCATCCCACTAGGCTGATGAAAGTTTAAGTGATGGCCAGGCTCAGTGTCACATGCCTGTAATTCCAGCACTCTGCAAGGCTGAGGCAGGAGGATCTCAAATTTAAGCTAATAACCCTCTATTTTTTAAGTCTATCTTCAAAAAATAAAACTACATCTAACTGAAACTACTGGTCAAACCCAGTAACACTCCCCAGTGAGAGAGAGAGAGAGAGAGAGAGAGAGAGAGAGAGAGAGAGAGAGAGAGAGAAACAAAGTGTAGCTGAAGCAGCATGTGTGAATGTACAACCTATAAAATGCCTAGCCAGCCGCTGACACCGGTCCCGCGCCACAGCTGGAACTCATCCACAGCTGACGCTGGTCTGGGGCACTCTTTGCGCCTGTCCCGTGCCGCGCCTGTAGCCCACCCCCTGTTTGGTTTGACCAGCACACCTGCCAGGTAAGGATCTCTGAAACTTTCTTCAATCTCCCTGCACAAACCCACCTGAACTATAGTCCGGAACCTATCCACCAACCCCTCTGGCCTTGTGCCAGCCTGGTAAGGACCCTCAGTCTGCGTCCATCCTTGG
>PVKN010032153.1:0-12324 GCA_004027915.1 Capromys pilorides
CAATATAATGTTTACATTTGTGGGTCTGATTTATTTCACTTATGAATATAGCCTCGAGTTTCATCCAGTTACCTATAAAAGCCTGAAGTTTATCTTTCTTTATGGCTGAGTAATGTTCTACTGTATAAAACTACCATATCTTTTTCATCCATTCCTTAGGTGATGGTCATCTGGGTTGTTTCCAAGATTTAACTATAACAAATTGAGCTACTACAAACATGAATGCACGTAGATCATGGTGATATGATGTTTTCAGCTCTTCTTCAATGGAACCGCTAATCCTAGTTTTTTTTTAAGGAATCTCCACATTGATTTCCATGGAAGTTGTACCAGTCCACACTTCCACCAACAGTGGAGAAGGGCTCCTTTTCCCCCATAGCCTCCCTAACATTTGTTATTGGTTGGCTTCTTGATGAAAGCCATTCTTTCTAGGGTAAGATGGAATCTCAGGGTTGTTTCAATTTGTATTTTTCAAATGACCAGTGCTGTGGAATATTTTTTCGCCATTTGTATTTCTTCCACTGAGACATGTGTACTTATCTCAGATGCCCATTTTTTGATTGGGTCTTTAAATTTTGAGGGTCTGATTTTTTATATATTGTAGATGGAAGTCCTTTGTCTGAGTGACTGTTGGTTAAGATTTTTCCCCCTTTTCTTTGGTTGGAATTATTATATTAATATACTTGCTTTTATTTCTGCATTTAATCTGATACAGGGGACAGCAAACTAGATAATGCTAGTTATATTTCAACTGCTGCTATTACAAAAATAAGAAGGGGGAACGGACATAGATCACTACACTAAGAAAGATTTATATTAACCAGATGGATTTTTTGTTTGTACAAGTTTTGGACTCTTGCCTGGAGATGGATGGCCTGTAATAATGGGTAAAGCCATGGTGCCTCAGAGGACAAGACAAAGCTAATATGAGCGACTGTTTAGTTGGAACCCCTGCTTAACCTCCCTTATTACTAGTTTAGCTGGGCCTTTCCTAATAATAATGATCCTTTTAATATTTGGTCCATGTCTGATCCAATGGATTAAAAAGTAGATAACACTCTACAATGGACAAAATACAAATGATGGTTTTAAAGAAGACATCTAGTCTATATCAGAAAGGCAAGGATACATATGTCCTAAGAAAAGAAAATGTGTCCTTGATAGGGGAATGATAGGGCAAGAGAAACTTCATTTTCTTTCCGTAATTCCATTTTAACAAAAATCACTGAAGTCCACTTAAACTGTAGATGAACTCATTACCTCTCCTCCTCTCCCCTCTAACCCACTAAAACAAAAACCCATTTAAAAGGAAGGTGTACAAACAGAACAGTTTAGGAAGTAGGGTAAATATTAAGCTGCAATGTCCTGTGACTGGCAGGTGGTCGGCAGTGTCTGGAGAATATAAACTTTGTAATAGTTGCATGGCAATTTTTCAAAATTCCTGTGAGTGTGGAAATGTGATTGCTATGGATAGCTGAAAAGTATATAACCTGAAAGGGAAGTTCAAGTAGACAACCAATGCTAAAAAGTCTATGATGTAGCTCTCAGGCTGATCCGCAATACAAGCTTCCTTGTTCCTAATCACGTGGTCTCTTTTTTTGGGCTTATCCTCACTTGCTGTCATCTGCTGCTACAATAGTAGCCCTGAAAAAGAAGGGACTACCATCTCATCCTTCTCTAACACTGTCATCCTTCACTCATAATTGAGAAACATGGCCAATTTTAAAAGTTTGTGATTGAATCAGAAAAGAGAGACATTTAAAGCAACCAATAAAATAAAAAGATATATGTCACAAAGAGAAAAAACTCTTCAAAAAGACCAACTATTGGTTTATTGCTCAAATAGATAATAAATATTGCTCATGTAATGTCTTCCAGCATCTTTTTCAAACGCGTTCTGTTTTGCTTTGTTTTTGGCAGTGCCAGGGACTGAACTGAGTACCTTGCACTTGCCAGGCAGGTGCTTATACTGCTGAGCTATCTCCCTGTTAAACGCATTCTTATTAAAGGAGTTACAAAAAGGTAGGTTGTCTGGCATTTAACCAACTGGAAGGCTTTTAGAAGGGGAATTTCTGAGATTCTACCAGTACAAGTCTCTAAGCTTAATCAGATAAGGCAGAAACTAACCATCATCCAGTAGAGGATTAATATACAATATGAAAGATATGGAGATAAAGTCATCTCTGTTTTGAGAATTGAATTGATCTTGTACTTCATATTTAATCACCGCTTTGCCTCAAACAGTTGTTTGCTGGAGGGGGCATGCTTATTCTTATAAACCATTTCATATATTACAAAGGCATTATATAAATAAATAGAAGGTGGTTCGCTTTTAGAGGTGAGTGGTGTTGGAGGGCCACTGGTCAGTGCATTGTGCTACATCTTTACTAGTGGCAAATTTTGAAAGCTCAGGATTTACTCTGAGTTTTGTTCTACATGGTCTCTCTACACAGTGTTCAGACTGCGGAAATTTCCACTGGCATCTAAAGTCTTTTGTTTGTTGGAACTTCTTAGTTTTACTTTGCTTTGTATTTACTGATAATGGCCCCTAACACACTTATCACTTTAAAATAATTTTTGCCTTCAAGCAGTGGTCTGTCTTTGAAGAAGAGTGGCAGCCAAAGAGATAAGAGAATGGTTTTCTGAGAAAATTTAAGCTAATCCTTAATTTACAGAATGTTAAGTCAGATGGGCCTTGCTGTAGCCAAACATTAAAAGAAAGAAAACACTACAAGTATTTGATGGGGATTCAGGTAAAATGACAAGGGGATTCAGCTATACCAGTGAATTTCAGTGGTAGCTTCAGGAGGGAAAACTCGTATGGAACTCTGCATCTTTGCTATGGCATAGAACATGCTGCTCCGTGTTTCCAGGTTTTTCCTTTTACGATACCGTAGCTATCAACTTTGAGGATTTCTTAACTTGCAACTAGCAGCGATGAATTTCACTGACATTCAAACATGAATTATTATCCATCTTTCTAAATGCCACATGATGATAGTTTACATCACAACACACTAAGATACTATACCATTTCAAATACTCCTAATTACAAAAATGAGAGAGAGACAGAGGTGTCCAGGTGATTTAGCGGCATTTAGAAGCTGAGATTCCGGGGCCTAAGTAAGGAAGTACTGCATAGGAACATGGTTTCAGGCTGATAAGGTTCTAAACATATCCTCTATTGTGTCTGTATTATAGGCATCTGAGTTAGACAGAAATATTATAGGCAGTCAGACAGGGCTAGGTGCTCAGCAGGAGCCAGTACATAAGGTACGATACCTTACACTGTGGGAGAAACAAGACACTCCCCTTGTGGGCCAGACCTTGAGACACAAAGATGAAACAAATGCATAACTTCCTAAAGATAAACATCAGGGATTGATATTCTAAATAGGTCTGTATCACCTGGAGAAAGTCAGAAAGTCACTAGTGCAACCCCCTACAGGAAAAGCCCGTTCTATATTCATGCCACTTGCCATATGACTAGTAATCAATTTTACCTGCGCAATTATGCTTGTAATTTTACTGGATGAACAAAGTTTTGCCCCCACATGCCCACCTTATTAGTTCCCACGATTCCCACCTTACCTCATGGATTTGCTCTATAAAACTCCCAGAAAAGACAGGGTTCCTGGCAACCTATTCCAGTCTCCTTTTGTCCCTCTCTCAGGCAGGAGTATTCTATCCCCTAATAAATATATTCTGCTCTTAACTTCCATTGTTCCTAAAATTCATTCTTTAGTTTTAGAGAACATGAACTCAACCCCGGTAGCTTGCAGCTTGGGAGTTTCATTCCCCTGTATCATGACCACTGTTGCTTTTGTTATTATTTCGATGCAGTGGTCACTTTAGGTTACATTCCTCACGAGTTTTTGAGAAGGTATCATTTATCTTCTAAGAATGCTCTCTTTTAATAAAGATCCACAACAAAAAGCAGACAAATAACATATATCTTCTAAATTTCATGATAGCCAACTTACTTTTTCATTCCATGCCCACAGTCCAATTCCGAGGAATGTTATTCCTAAAAACTGAAAGAAAGCAAGCAGTGTAAATATAAAGCAAACACTATGTTTTTACTAACACAAATAAAGTTTTCAATCTTTTGTCATTTTACCTGACTAGGAAACAAGATTTCTCTAAAATCTGAGTAACCATTTTTATCAGGAAAAGAATTACATCCACTTGCTTAAAATTACTTATACCAGTAAAAAAGGCTAGAGACCTATAGGTACTGGAAGTCACTCAAATTATGAATATTAAACTAGATAGACTCTCAAAATAAGTTCAGTAATACAGAATATTACATTTAAAAGAAAAGGAGAGAAGGAAGTGAGTGTTACGTGAGTGAGGCCCAAACTCACTAGCCTTCAGGTAGGTAGCAACCGGATTTAGAGCCAGGACTCTCTTCAGTATGGCACAATTATGAAAGAACAGGTCACAGAAGGTCTGGACCTTCTTAATCAAGCCTCTACTCCTCCACTCCGATATCATGATGAACAAGCCCTTCACCCCTTCTTCAGAGCTAATAAGGCTTCTGTATGATCCAAACAAATTCCTAGATTTTTGTTTTTCAGAAACTCCTGGTCATTTCATTGTTTTGTTATAGACAAATAATTTAGACAAAAATATTACAGGCAGTCAGATTGGGCTAGGACCTTGAAAGAATAAAGCGTAGAAGAGGAAATACCTTGCAACTGTGAGCCAGCCCTCAAGAAAAGATAAAACAAATGTATCCACACACTTCCTAAGGATAAACACTAGGAACTGATATTCTAAATAGGTATCAATCACCTTGAGAAAGCTAGGAAGAGCTATTAACCCAATCTCCTACAGGAAAAATCCCTGTTCAATATATATACTCATGCCCTCTTCCTATATGACTTTGCTTCCCCATTTGATTTGATCAATTTTACCTGAGCAATTATACCCCTAATCTTATTAGATGGCCATAATTTTGTGTCACCTTGTGTGTACCTTGTGAATTCCCATGTTTCCCACTTGGACCCACCTCACATAGTGGATTTGTTCTATTAAAATTCCCTAGAAAAGGCAATCCTGGGCAGCCCACTGTCCCCTCTGTCTCTCTTTTGGACAGAAGCTTTCTTTCCCTCAATAAATATATTATACTCTTAATCTCTATTGTTTCTAAAATTCATTCTTCAGTTTTAGAGAACACAAACTCATACTTTAGAAAACACAAACTCATACCAGACATCTAGCAGGCTGGAAGTTTCTTTCTCCTGTATCAGTGTCAGAGGGCTTCCATAACTCTTCCCAGACTAAACTCAGTCCCACAACTTCATGCATAACTTGGTGCACACAGGCAACACAAGGGACTGATCTAAGCATTTGGTCCAATACAGAGGTCAGGATTCTGTTGCTCAGCTGAGAACAGGATGGGAGGGAGGTGACAAAGGGGAAGAGATGATGAACAGGAGACTTTCCACTTTTCATTAGTTCTCCTTGCAACCCATCCACTCTAAGATACAGACATGTTTTCCCTTACATTTTTACATCCCTGGAATTTGGCTGTGTCTTTGAATTGATAGGAAATTATATTTGTTTCTTGCCCCTTATATAATACTTAAAATGACAGTGTCATATAACTGGGGTAGCACACACTGCAAGATTCCTGTATGGGCTGTCTACATACTAAGAGTTCAGTGGTCTCCAGCAGTGTTTGGTGCTGAGAAAAGACACATCTGATTTCTCATCTTGACTATCAATAGCAACTCTAATTTCCTTTCCAAACACTGACATGCAAAGAGCGGGCAGGCTGGCAAGAAGCTTCAGTGGCAAGGCAGCAACACTCACTGTTTACTATAATAACACCTCAAGTTAAACGTCAGGAGAACTGTCCAGAGAGTGCACAGAGAACATGCATGAGGGTGGCTATTCTTTCCAGTTCCAGGAAAATCTGAGAACTGTGCACCTGCAGGGGTCTTGGTCATTCACAACAGGGAGTCTGACTCTAGAGCCAAAAGTTAACAAACCCGAGTGAGGCTGAGAAACTAGCAGGAGCAGAAGGAAAAAGGGGACTGAACAGCAATGCAACCTCTGCAACAGTGTTGAATTTAGAAGAGAATTTCTCAGAGCTCTCCAAAACTATCTGATCTTTAAAATCACAGAATGCAATTCTTTCTGAGCTGCTATAGACAAAAGTTTGAGCACACCTTTAGTGTGGCAAAAGCTGAAGATTGTTCTTGGTACTGTTGCTCCCGTTTAAAAGTGGTCAGAAGGCTTTTGTTTTCAACACTCCAACAGAAAGACTGGTCAGTCTCTCTAGTGCCCTGGTAATGTGCAATTTCATTTTATCTTTCAGCCTAAATAGTAAAATGCAAACAAAGAACAACTTATCATGTTACAATCTTGTTTATAGTGTTGGTAGATTGGTCATGACCAGTGAGTACACAGGGCCCTCAGATACCCAGGGAGCAGGGAAGAGGCACAGGGTTAAGTTCTGTTGCACATACTACCCTTACCCTGGTGACACAGTTGGCTCCCCAAGGTTGATGCCCACATGTGCAATGGCTGTCCTCACCAGCACAGTATCAGCCAGAGGACAGTGCTTTCCTGCTGCTGCTGGAAGGTGGACATGTATGCTACTGCAGAGCCCCTGTCATCTGCATGTACTTTATTACCTGCCCAGCATTGACTTTAGTCCTCAGTCAGCAGCAAATCTCTTGCATGTTCATTAAGTGTTGTACTTTATAGACACTACTGTTAACTCTTTTCTAGGAAAGAGGAAAATGAGGCTTAGAAAGTTTGGACAATTTATTTAGAAGCACACAGCTTCCACTCTTCTGAGTAGAGGCCTGATTAAGGTAGCTCTAAATCTCATTTTCCTCCTTCAGACAGAAAGTTACAGCATTCAGGCTAGAATTACATCAGACAGGCTCAGGATATGGTGGATTCCTCTCCATCAAACATGAAGGCATTGAAAGGCAAAAGGAACCCTAGCCTAAGTGAGATCTGGTTATAGCAGAAAAATTCCCATGCTGAAGTCAGACTTGGAGGGAGGAAGAACAGAGAAACTCAATAGGGGGAGGGAGGAGTGTCACATTTTCATCTCTGTTCTCAGTTCTTTGAAACAAAAAACTATCTTTCATGAATCATGTAAGTAGCTTAGAAACCAACAGTTTTCTACAAACAGAAAGAAAGTTAGGATTTAAAGAAGATTCACAATTTTCTTTACAATTTTGCTCCAATATCTCTTGCTCTGATTGTGGCTTTCAAACAAAGACTAAGAATTTGGAAAAAGAACACAATTTAAGCTAAGAAAAACAAGGGTGTAGTCATACATACCCATACATACAACACATACCCTACTCCATACATAACTTTGGGGTTACACTGCTAGCAAAGGCCCTCTCAATCACTCGCAGCCTACATGTTTCATTTTAAAATCAAGTTGTTCCAGCTCCAAACAATTACCAGAGACAAGCGGGCAGTTGAAGCAATCAATTTCCCCTTCCCACCTCAAGAAAAAGCCACTCACCCCATACTGACCTCACCCTGAAACTCAAGAGGACAACTTCATGGGCAAGATTGAGACCTCTTAGAGGAAATCCTTCATCTCTCTACATAATAACATATGCAGATATGCAGTACAAATGTTTGTCCACCAGTTTTTTGTTTTAAAATTAATAACAATAATTTTGCCAACATCTATTGCGTGTTAAATCCCTAGGAACTAAAAATGGGCTTGCAAATGCTTTGCAAAGTACTCTTATCATGGATTTATATATAGCCCCAGTGAAAGGCAGTTTATTATTGTTTTCAAATTAGCTAGAACATTATGTCCCAATGTGGTAGCTACTAACTACTAGACACCTGCAATGTGGCTAGCTCAAACTGAAAATCAGGGGATAAGTATTACTTGTATGCTGACCTATAGATATAATTGAAAGGCTTAATTGAGATATGATTCTCCCAATACCTGACCCATCTACCAGCAGAGACACTATTCTCAGCTCAGATAGTCAGGGCAAACACAGAAGTGGTAAAAGAGATAAGAAGGAGTAGGGAATCTTCCGAACATGGGACATCTGAAAACCCCCAAACATCCACAGCAGATGCTCAAGGGCTTTGCCCACTGAAACACAAGATATCCAGAGAACTCTGACCACTGAGGTTTACTAAGATCTGCCTGCCTAATGTCGTTGACCTTCTTTTAAGCCCTATTAAAAAAAAAAAGCGTACTTCTCATTGCTCCCTGGAGATGGTCTTTTTGCTTTCTTCCATACCATGTTGCCTTTACATAATCCTGATGGTCTTAGGAGGTCTCTTGCTCACACCATTTCTTACAGCAACATGAATAAGAAAAACATAGGCCCCAGTTCTGAAACCATTCCCCATCCCGTCTGGCCCGTGTGCCTGCTGGGTAAGGACTCTCAGCCCATGTCCATCCCCAGACTCCTCAAGTCCAGAGCTCCAACTCCACCCACGGGGCCTTGAAGCAACCAGGGCCCAAGCTCGGACTCCCAGCCAGGTACCTCTGTAGGGAAACAAGCTTGGTGGATCCAGACCAAACTCCCATAGGCACTAACAGCATAACTTCACCAAAGGACACAGATCACTGCCATACAAAATGATAACAACAAGGAGCAAGATACAATTCCAGGGCCCAAGCCCAACCAAATCAAATATAGGAGACGCTACCATGGAAGAAAATGACAATTATGCGGTCAAAACCTCTGAATCTGAAGTAGACAGACAAGCACAGAAACATACAGAGCAACTCAGATGACAGATGCCATCTGAAATAAAAAAAGAAACGCATGAATTAATAGAATCTGAAGTGGAAAAACAACTGCAGAAACGTATTGAGTAAACGAGAACAGAAATGACCTCTGAAATAAAAAAAGACAAGTCTAAATTAATAACATCTAAAGTAGGGAAACAAACGCAGAAAGGTAAAGAGGAGAACAGAGCAGAAATAATCTCTGAACTATGGAGAGAAAGGAAAACTATAACGGAAGACTTCAATACTATTAAAGAAGACATTGATAAAAAATTAGAGAACAGAAAATGATGGATTCCCTGATTGAGAAACACGGGAAAGAAATAGATTGCATGAAACAGTTTCAAAGACATATACAAGAAAATAAAATTTCAATCAGAAGATGGTAAAACCGAATGAACGAAAGTGAAGATAGAGTTTCAGATCTTGAAGACACAGTCACAGCTAGTGAAAAACATAAAAAAGATCTCTTAAAAACAACTAGGATGCAAAAGAAATAATTCAACATCTCAAGATGATGTAAAAAT
The DNA here is from genome assembly GCA_004027915.1 of Capromys pilorides. Taxonomy (NCBI): domain Eukaryota; kingdom Metazoa; phylum Chordata; class Mammalia; order Rodentia; family Capromyidae; genus Capromys; species Capromys pilorides. The sequence continues at coordinate 9,277 of PVKN010032153.1, forward strand.
AAACAACGTGAGGTAATAGGAATCAATGTGAAACAAGGAGTCAATACACATGATATAAAAAGAATATGGGCAGAACTAATAGCAGAAAACTTCCCAAATATGAGAATGCAGTCAGACACTCAGGTCATTCAAGCATACAACACACCCAGACATATAATAGTCAAGATCCCAGAAATTCAGCAAAAGAATAATATACTAAAAGCTGCTAGAAAAAAGAAACAGATCACATTTAAAAGAAAATCCATTACAATAACAGCAGATTTCTCTTCACAGACCTTGAAGTCAAGAAGAACATAAGCAGAGTGCTTCAAGTCCTCCAGGAAAACAAATTTCAGCCCAGACTGCTATACCCGGCAAAACTCTCAAGTATGAGGGAGAAGTGAAATACTTCCACAACAAGGAAAAACTAAGGAATTTCATGATGTCCAAGCCAACACTACAGTTACTAAAAAATATTTTAGAGGGACCAAAATGACCCAAACTCAAGAAATGAGAACAGAAAGATCTCATCAAATAGGGCAACCAATTAAACATAGGAGAAAACGTGGTAAACAGTAGTAAATACAAGTCATGTCAATCATAAATCAATACATATCAATTATAACTATCAATGTAAATAGACTCAGTTCTCCAATTAAAAGAAGTAGACTGGAAGAGTGGATAAGGAAACAAAACCCAACAATATGCTGTACACAAGAAACACACTTAACTCATAAAAAACTCATAGGCTAAAAGTTAAAGGATGGAAAACAATATGACATGCTCCAGCACCTCAAAAAAAGCAGGGGTAGCAATCCTGTTTGCACACAGTCTAAACTTCAAACCAGGACAGATCAAACATAATAAAGAAGGCCACTACATACTGGTTAGGGGAAAAATTCAAGATGAAGAGGTAGCACTCATAAATATGTATGTACTCAACACAGGAGCAACAAGTTATATAAGACAAACCTTATGGACATGAAAAATTTAATATCTAATACCACAATTTTAACAAGAAATCTTAACACCCCCCTATCAGAAAAAGATGGGTCAAGCAGACAAAAAATTAGCAAAGAAGTAGCAGAACTGAAACAGAATTTGCAACAATTGGACTTAGTGGACATACACAGAGTGTTCCACCCAACCACTTCAGAATACACACTTTTTTTTCAGCTGCACATAGGACATTTTCTAAAACAGACCACATATTAGTCCACAGGTCATGCTTAAGTTTATGCAAGAAAACAGAAATTATCTCATGCATATTATCTGACCACAGTGCAATGCAATTGGAAATAAATGACAAAAGAAACCACAGGAACTCCAGATATACAAGGAAATTAAAAAACACTCTTCTGAGCAACCAGTGGGTTACAGATGAAATTAAAAATATCTAGAATTTAATGAAAAGTCAAACCCAACCTACCGGAATTTATGAGATGCAATGAAAGCAGTTCTTAGAGGGAAATTTATAGCTCTGAACTCACACATTAACAAAACAGAATGGGAACAAATAAATACTCTTTTGCAGTACCTAAACCGACTAGAAATGGAAGAGCAAATGAAATCCAAACCCAAAAGGTGGGAGGAAATTATAAAGATTAGAGCACATATTAATTCAATTGAGACAAAGAAAACAATACAAAGAATTAATGAGCCAAAAGAATAAATTTATTCAAAAGAATAAATAAAATTGATAAGCCCCTAACTAACCTCATCAAAAAGAGGAAAGAAAGGACTCAAATTGAAGCAATAAGGAATGAAAAGGGTGAAATGACTACAGATCCAGAAGAGATTCCGAGGATCATAAATTGAGAACCTGTACTCTCACAGAACTGAAGACAAAGATGAAATGGACAGATTTCTAAAAGGTACAAATTACCAAAACTGAATCAAGAAGATACAAGAACTCTCAAAAACCCAGTAAAAGCCAATGAAATACGAAATGTAATAAAAAGCCTATTGACAAAGAAAAGTCTGAGACCTGATGGATTCACCACTGAATTCTCCAAGAAATTTATAGAAGACATAATCCCAGCACTCTTCAAACTCTTCAATGAAATCAAAAAGGAAGCAATCCTCCCAAAATCATTCCTACAGGCAAGTATTACACTGATACCAAAACCAGAGAGAGAGATGCAACTAAAAAAGGGAACTACAGGCCAATTTCTCTCATGAACATAGATGCAAAAATCCTCAATAAAATCCTCGCCAATAGAATACAACAAATCATCAAGAAGATTATACACCATGACCAGGTAGGATTCATCTCAGAGATACAAGGATGGCTCAATATATGCCAGTCTACAAATGCAATACACTATATCAACAGAGCCAAAACTAAAAATCACATGATCGTCTCATTTGATGCAGAAAAGGCTTTTGACAAAATCCAACACTCATTCATGTTCAAAGTCCTACAGAAAATTGGAATAGAGGGCCTCTATTGCAACCTGATAAAAGCCATCTATGACAATCCAATGGTTAGCATAATTCTAAGTGGGGAAAACCTGAAGTCTTTTACCCTCAAATCTGGTATAAGACAATGATGTCCTCTATCACCACTCCTACTCAATATAGTTCTGGAATCTTTAGCTACAGCCATCAGACAAGAAAGAGAAATAAAAGGACTAAGAATAGGTAAAGAAGAAGTAAAACTATCACTACTTGCAGATGTCATGATAATCTACTTGGAAGCCCCAAAAATCTCCACCAAGAAGCTACTAGAATTAATACACAAATTCAGTAGTATAGCAGGTTACAAAGTCAAAACACAAAAGTCAATAGCATTCCTCTACACAGATAACAAGCACACTGAGAGAGAAATTAGAGAAACAATACCTTTTATGATAGCACCAAAGAAAATGAAATACCTAGGAATTAACCTAACTATGGAAGTAAAAGACCTTTTCAGTGAAAACTACAGTGCTCTGAAAAAAAGAGATCGTAGAAGATTTCAGAAAATGGAAAGATATTCCCTGCTCCTGGATAAGAAGAATCAACATTGGGAAGATGGTCATACTCCCTAAATTGTTATACAGATTTAATGCAATTCCTATCAAAATA
>PVKN010032154.1:0-12316 GCA_004027915.1 Capromys pilorides
AACCAAAAAAAAAAAAAAAAAAAAAATGAACTGTTGTTAACAGTGATGCTTACTAAAGCCCTCAGATAGGCTCTGGACCATCTGTAAGGGCCAAGAAGCTACACTTGCCATAACATACTACATTTCAAGTTAAACTTAGGCCTATCTTCTTGCCTTTATTTGAAGACATTTGAATTTTTGTAACGAGAGTGTGCGGGGTGTGTGTGTGCGCGCGCATCAGAGACATACTGTTTTTTTAAACGCCTAATGGCTGGGAGTGGTTTCCGAGCTCTGTCCCTTCTCCTTCTAGGTGATGGGCTTCGGCCTCTATCTGATGGATGGAAATGTCAGTAACATTTACAAACTGGATGCCAAGAAGAGAATCAACCTTAGCAAAATTGATAAGTTCTTTAAGGTCAGCAACTGGAGCTGGGGTGGGGCAGGGACCAGGGTTACTGGTACCACAAAAGCGTTTTGGAGAAAGGAATGAAGTTAGTCAGAAACTGTGGGTCTTGTTAGTTGAACAGTTGCTATAAAGAGCAGACCAAGAGGAGAGGAACAGGATGGCAGGGGCCCTGGAGGAGGAGGAGGTTAAGTTGCAGCAGATGTCGTGCCTGCTTCCGTGTTTTTCGTTGTGGCTGGGATCTGTCTCAGGCCTTGGAATGCTCCGTGCTGCGTGTTCCTGTTCCTGAGACCCTGAGACGGCTAAAGAAACAGGGACCTGTCTTGAGAATCTTCGCTCTCATTTGCACATACGCCAGAGCCCCCCAGGAAAACGGGAGGATTGAAGACTGCACGTAACATGGGTTCTTGTTTTCCACAGCCCAGCCAGGGATCACCTCAGCTGACTCTCCCTTCCATCTGTCCCTGTGTCTCTGAAATCTCATCTTCTGGCTCCGAGTCTTTGAAAGCACAAACTTGCAGTCGAGCCATAACTTTTACAAGGGGATTTCGTACCTCAGAATTGAGTGCATGTTCCCAGTGTTAAGAACCGTCGGGCCCTGCGTACACAAAGCCAGGCCTGGAGGCTGAGATGCCGAGTTTGACATTAGTAATGAAACCCCTTGAGTGGATGGGCAAGGGCTGTGACCTGGCTGGGTCCCCTAAGACTTCGAGGTTATGGGGAGCATAAGTCACCAGGAGGTGTCTTGTGGCTTGGGTTGGACTCTTTGAATAGGAAATTTAAAGTTTTCTCTGGAGCTGTGGCAGTGAAAACAGTGCTCATCTTAGAGCAGTGGGGATGAACCGTGTGGAGCTGTCAGCAGTACACACAGCCTGCCGGGGCGTGCCTGCCTGAGGTTCGCCACCACTGCCAAATCTGTGCTGTAATCAGCCTGAGCGAGGGTTGGTGAGGTGGCAGAAGACAGTCTCTCCACAGATAGGCCAGGGCAAGTCTGCTGTGCACCGTAGGAATCAGCCGGCTTAGGGTATGGCAGGAATCTGATCGGAACTGACTCCCCCAGCCTGAAAAGCCACAAATGCTAAGAGCATTTTGTTTGCACCCCATGAGGATTCGGTGTGATTAGCGCCTCGGGGTAGAATCCCGGCTCCTGCTCTCCAGCTGGCCCGGTGCTGAAGTCACAGAGCCTCCTTTGCACTAGTTTCATCATTTTTAAAATGCAGGTGTCAGTGGCCCTGATGTCACAGGCTGCTGTGTAGGTCCAGGCAGTTTTGGAAGTCTTCAGCATGGTGTCTAGCGCAGGAGCTGCAGCCCCCACCCCCACCTTGCCCTGGCCTTTGGTTGGGAGTTCCCATCCTCTGGCATCAAGTACATGGTCTCAGTCACTGCCACGGCAGTGGTGCCTTCTCAGAGACCGTAGCCTGTAGCTGTGTTCAGGGCACCCCTCTTGGAACACGGTTAGGAATAGCAGGCATTTCTGAGCTGGGGAAAGTTAGAGCAGAAAAGACCCGGACTAGAGAGGACAGCCGTGGGCTCAGCTGCCTTCCTTCCTTTGACTGGCTCGGAACATGAAGCTGGCTGGAGGCCGGGGAGGCCCTGGATGCTGCTGGGACTAAGGGCAGCCCATGTGCCAGTTCCAAGTACACCCGGGGGCCTGTCGGCGAAGACGGCCGCCTAATCCGCCAAGGCCTGCGTCTCACGCGCTGTTTGCTTCCTTTACAGCAGCTGCAGGTGGTGCCTCTTTTCGGCGACATGCAGATAGAGCTGGCCAGATACATTAAGACCAGTGCTCACTATGAAGAGAACAAGTCCAAGTGAGTGCCTGCCGTAATGTCTCTCGGCTCCCGCAGGACGTCCAGCCCGGGCAGGGGGCCGAGGGGCCACTTCAGCCCCTCCCCCCTCCCCAGAGCCCTGGGCCAGTGGCACTGCCACCACCACCGCCAGCACCACCACCACCACTGGAGGGGAGCGGCAGAGGGTGCTCTGAGCCCTTTTGTATCCGCCCTTTGCTGCCTGGTTCGAAAGGGCTCAGAGCCTCACCTCATCCCTTGTCCAACTTGGCAATGACCTGTATGTCCCTCAGTGGGACAGCAGGAGCCCTTTTCCTCCTGGTGGTCAGGTGGAGAGAGACGGTGGGGTCCTTCGTCACCCTGATTCATTACTCAGGATTTGTGACCACACAGTAAGTACATGGGTAGGTGAGCAGCCCGAATGGCTCTACTGGTGCAGGGCTTGACAGCCTCTAGGGAACAAACTGGGGCTTTGGTGTCAGCGGCCCCCAGAGTTTGGTGAGGAACTGGGTCCAGCTTTGTCCACACCTTTCATCCCTGAGGCTGTGCAGAGACCTCTGCCTATGTCTCACCCCAAGTGCGGTGTGAGATGCCAGTGGCCCAGACGTAGGGGTGCACACCTATGCCATAGCCACTTGGGAAGCCGAGGCTGGAGGATCACAAGTTCAAGCCCAGCATGGACAACCTAACAAGACCCCGTCTCATAACTGTAAAAGAGCCAGGGATGAGGCTCCATGGTAAAGTGCTTGCTTAGCATGCGTAGGGCTCTGGGCTCAATCCCCAGTATCCAAACTAAAGACGAAGGCAAGCCATCAGCGTGCTCTTACACCACACCTGCTTGGTCTCCAAGGCAAGCTGCCGTAGGGGAAGCCTGCAGCACCTGCAGTGGGTGGAAGAGAAGCCTGCTGCATGACCAGGCAGGGAGTGAGGAGCTCAAGTGACAGTGTCCCTGTCTCCTCAGAAATAGTTCAAAGTAAGGACTGTCAGAAGAGCAGTGTCTTAGCCTAAGAAAGGCTGTCACCATTCTGGGCCTCCTTTTGAAAGCTACTTCAGGCCCTACTGGTTTGTTTTGTTGTCTTTGTTTGTTTGTGTTTTGATCCAGGGTCTTGTTATATACTTCAGGCTGGCCATGAAGGTTTTGAACTCACAGCAATCCTTATTTTGTTTTATTTTACATGACAGTTAAGCCCGGAATCAGAGCACTGAGCTACATTTCCAGCCATATTCACCTATTTTTGAGACGGTCTTGCTAAATTGCCCAGGCTGTCCTCATACTCGGAATCCTCCTGCCTCAGCATCCTGTGTACCTGGGAGTATGAGTGTCTGCCGTTTGCCCAGCTTTCCTAAGCCGCTTTCTGCTTAGGCTCGCTTTCTCCTGAGCTGGGCTTAGGCTCAGCTGTCTTTCCAGGTCATCAGCACCAGGCAGTGCAAGAGGGAAAGAGAAATGTTTCTCATTCATTTCCTTATCCATTTGGGGCATTTTTCTTTATTTTTTTCCCCTGGTACTGAGGATTGAACTCGACCCTGTGCTTGCTAGGCAGGTGCTTATTCTACTGAGCTATCTCCCCGGCCCTGGGGTGCTTTTCTTAGTGATGTCTTGTAGAAAAGGATTGAGAAGGATGAGAGGAAAGAGGAAGAATGAATAGTGCAAGAGAAAGGGGAAAGGAGAGAGGCCAGGTAGAGGGAGATGCCTGTCAAAGCCGCTTTCTCATCCTGGGGTGCATCTTCAACACCAGGTCACCACTGGAAAGGAGACACAAGCCCATCTAGTCTTCCTGCCTTGGCCCGAAGGCCCCCTGGAGTTCCCTGTGAGTGCCAGTGCTCTTACAGTGCGTAGCCAGGTGGGGCAGGTCACCGGCCTTGGTGGTTCTCTTAGCTGGGACTGCAGCCCTTTGTATCCCTAGACAGGCTGTGATACGCCCCCCAGCCCTCCACTGTAACTGGTAAGTGTTGGAACAGATAGGAGAGAACGTGGGCATCGGGTCTCGGCAGAGCCATGGGCCCCAGGAGGAGGAAGGCCCGTTTTTCTACCCCAGGCTCCTGTAGCACTGTGCTCCGCAGGCTCCGGTGCCGAAGTGGCAGAAATACACTTTGGTTCCACCCAGGGGAGCCGGCTGTACTGGCTGAGGACCAGGAACGACTAGTGAGCGGAAGGAACCTGTTCCAGCCGGGCGCTGGGGCCGGGACCCCCTGACCGCGTGGCTGTCTCTGCAGGTGGACATGCACCCAGAGCAGCATCAGCCCCCAGTACAACATCTGCGAGCAGATGGTGCAGATCCGGGACGACCACATCCGCTTCATCTCCGAGCTGGCTCGCTACAGCAACAGTGAGGTGAGCGGCCCAGGTGCGCCCAGGCCCAGAGGCACAGGGACCTCTGGGAAGGCCAGAGACACAGGGACCATGGAGACTGATGGGGAGGGAACGCAGTGCAGCAGAGGGCAGCCTTGCCAGGCGTGTGGGCTTCAGAGTCAGGCGGAACGTGTCAGTGTGTTAGGGCTGACCTTCTGGGCAAGGAGCATGAGTGACGCTCTGTGTGTGCTCGACCCAGCCTTACCAGTACTGGCGCTGCCGTTGTCCTTTGCAGATGACTCAGCATCTTTGTGCCTTAGTTTCCGCCTCTGCAAAGTGCCTGTAATACCAAAGCCTGGGAAGGGGGTGGGGCCAGGGTCGTGAAAACCCAGTGGCCAATGGATGGGACAGGAGGCAAAACCTTTAATGTTCCTTGGCACTGTGGAGTAACTGTGGCTGACAGCAGTTAGCAGGTGTTGTAGAGTAGCTAGTCGACTTTGAATAATTCCAAACACACACAAAAAATGGTCCGTATCTGACGAGTTAGTTATGTCGGTTACTCTACCGATACGCCCGTCAGACACTGTACAGGTGGATTGAAAAGTTACATCCTGCCCTGTAAGTATGTATAGTCTCTGTGTATCAATCAAAAATGCAATGGGGGTATCTGTTCTGAAAGGTTGTTGAGAAAATGAAATAATTTGGTGCATGCAACAGGCACTGTGCCTGGTGGATCCTATGGGTCTAGGAGTTAATTCTGCTGGTGTAGGACCCTGTCCACCTCCGCTGTTGATGTTAACAGAGCAAGTTCTCAACCCTCTTATGCTAACACCATCTAAATTTCTTTTTAAATTACATGAGAATAGGTGATTGTGGTAAAAAAAAAAAAAATGCAGATTCAGTTAGGGTCCAGGTCAGAAAAGAGCCACTGTCCTCTCCTGTAATCTCGATAGTGATGTTTGATTGCAGTTTTCTTTTTAGAACATGGATACATGATCGGAACCTAAACCTCAGGAAAAGAGATAGCAGAAGAAGGGACAATCTGATAAAAAAAAAAAAAAAAAAAATCCTACTATCCCAGAACCGTCATGATTAATATTTGGGGGCATGTGTCCTCTATCTCCTCCAGTAGCTCACCTTGAATATGTGTATACCCTGTTGGATACACATTGGCCCCCTGGGTCGTTTGCTCCGGATGGCTCTGCCCGCCCTATGCACCTCTTACTCACTGGTTCCACTGCCTGGCCAGCAGCAACTGTGATCACTTGGAAGTATCACTGATCCTAGTGTCTCGGTTACTTTTCCCTCATTGCTGAGACAGAATATTGGATATCCAAAACGAAGGAAGGAAAGGTTTATTTAGCTCACAGTGGAGGTTGCGGTCCATGCTCAGCTGGCTCCAAGGCAGAGTGGCACACGGCAGAGGGTAGCAGTTCATGGCAGCAGAAAACAGCAAAACAGGAAGAGGGAAAGGGAAGCGCAGCGGCAGGTGTAGAGAGCAAGCCTCTCTGCCCCTGGCACCGCACTCAGGCTGCTCACCCCAGGGCAGGCGTAGGCACCCACAACCCAGTGCTGTATCATGAACTAATCGCAACTTCTAGAAGTCCGCCCATGACAACATGAGGCTTTGGGCGGATACCTAAACCCAAGCCATAACACACAGTGCGCTGTTTGAAGTGAGCACAGTCTCAAGAGAGGCAGGCAGTGTGACCGTTACACTAGCGGCTCCCATGCAGGGATCAAGCCTAAGCCCTTAGCTTTCGCACCACATGTGCCGGTCCACCCAGCTGAGCCTCGGGAACCACTTTTTGTGAGTACTGATGCGCCTTCGTTCCTAGGGAAGTTTCCCTGTGGTCTAAGAGTATGTCTGGCCAAAGGTGGCGTTTGAGCGTTCCATCGGGAATCTGACAGGGACAGGACTGCATGCACTCAGGGTAGGCACAGTGTTTCTCTCTGAGAATTTCCCATCCGTCCTTCTGTGGCCCTGTTGATTCCCAGAGGGCCAGCTGTGCTCACGTGATGCCTGTGAGATGCAGCCAGTGGTCACAACTGCAGTACTTGGACTCTGCCGTGTGGTTCTGAGCTCCGAGCTAGCGCATCTTTAACCATCTCCACAGGGAAATGCAGAGTTGTGGTGCCTTCCAGCACAATGATTTCATCAACCAAAGAAGACATAGTTTTGGCCTGGGGAGATAGCTCCATGGCATAAATGCCTGCCTGGCAAGTGCAAGGTCATGAGTTTGAACCCTGGTCCCACAAAGAAAGAAAAAAAATGACATAGTTTTGTTTTGTATGTACTTTTTTTTTTTTTTCCAAAGAAATTAACTTTTATTTGAAAAGAAACTACCTTCCCCCCACATGTATCCTCGAAGGACTCTAATACTATTTAACAGCCTGCTTAACCGATGTGCTAATACCATTAACAGCAAACTATATAGTTGATGTAGGTAAGAAATAAAAGTTTTCCTTCAGCGATTAAAGGAATATTTCAAACTTGAACAATTTTAACACAAAAACCGCACTTTAAGTTCGTAAAGTTTAACAGATACGTTTAAGATACAACATGTTTTGAGGGTGCCCCCAAGTTTATCTCTAAAAAGTAACTTAATTTTTAGGGTTCAGAAGTGACATTCTTCAAAAGAAATTTCCAAGCGTCTGCTTCTAAAGCTTCAGACTTTCCACACTCAGCTATGTGACTGCCACCCGGCCACCCCAGACAAGCCTGGTGCAACTGGACCACTTTGAGTGTTCCGTCTTCCCCAAAACAAAGTTCAGAACAAAACAGAAATGAGTCTGGCATAAGAGCAGACGTTTTTTAAAAATGTGCTTCTGTGTAAAGGGACCTTAGAGGACATAGGATGTGTAGTGGAGTGGTTGACAAGAACTGAAAACCTGCAACAGTAACACGTACTCTTGACCTAATCTTACCTAAGGCATGTGTTTGTTTCCACGTGTGACAGTGCCTTTGCAGGCAGAGCCACCTCCATTCCTCTACCCCGAGCAATCTGCCTTCTCTCTGAAGGTCTCTCTATTCTGGATGTTTCCTACAAATAGCACACCAGCCACGTGCTTAGGGGCCATTTCCACTTGTGATGTCCCAATGAACAGCACGAAACTGTGGCCAGCATGACACTGAGTGGACCATGAAAAGGACTTTTGTTTACAGTATGAGACCCAAAACAAAAGGTCAAGCGTCTTTGTCTGGCCTCAGCTGGAAACATGCACATGGGTAGAAATGACTGAGAAATCAGTGTTGATTTTGGCAAGTCAGTGGGTTCACAGATCCAAAATCTACCAGTCACCAGGACTGGCTATACGTGCATGTAGACATAGCCACAGGTGACATGTCTGTGCACATGCAGATGCGTTTTGAGGAAAGTGCACGTACAGAGAGAGGTTGGCCTAAACCAGAGCTTGGTGGATCATGACAAAGGAAGTTATGAAATCAATGTAGCGATTTATGATTTGCACATCAAATACATTAGAAAATCAAAGGGAATCCCACCAGATGCCTTGGTGTACCCCTGATTCCAGCTGCCCAGGAGGCCAAGACCAAAGCAGTGCACATTCAAAGCCAACCTGCTCAACGTAGCAAGAGTCTTATCTCCAACTAAGAAGTAAAAAGGGCTGCAGATAAAACTAAGTGATAGAACAATGGCTGTGGGTTCAGTTTCCAAAACCGAGTGCTGTGTGAAGGCCATCATTCCTTGCATGCATGTTCATATTTAGTATCTCAATGCACGGGTGTGTTCAGTCTTGGTGAGGTCTCCGCTATACTCCTTTGTTTTTTATATATGTAGTACAGGGTCTACAGGGTCTCACTACACAGATTGGACTCATAGTGATCTTCCTGTTTTCAGCCTCCCAAGAGCTGGGGATTACAGGCTTGCTCCACCATGCCTAGTCTCAATCACCCTCTAAGCACACTCTGGGGGCGGGGCCCGCATGGCATCCTGAGGATCGAACCCCCGCCATTGTGCTCTACCTAAGCAGGTGCTTCAGCCTACTGAGCTATCTGGCCGGCCCTGCACTGTAGTCCTGCTGTGAATGCAGTCAGATGAGTTGAAAGGCCTGGACTCTAGGCATAGGGTGGCTGTGAGGAGGGCTGTGGCACTACATCTCCTGATCTGTGACCCTCAGCCACTGACGAGCCACGCCGCCTTTGGCAAGACGTGCTTGAGGCCAGTTCATCTGGTAAGGGGATGTAGCGATTGCCCTTGCCTGTAGAGGCCTCAGCAGGAGGGACTCACTAATGGAACATAGTGGAGGCACGTGGGCGGAGAGTGTGACACTCGGTGTCCCCCAGGTGGTGACTGGGTCTGGGCTGGACAGCCAGAAGTCTGACGAGGAGTACCGCGAGCTATTCGACCTGGCATTGCGGGGCCTGCAGCTCTTATCCAAGTGGAGCGCCCACGTCATGGAGGTGGTAGGTGTCCTCCAGCCCCGGGCTTCTAAGAATCTGTTGGCCCCGCCCCTCCCCAGCACTCTTTCAAACAGCTTCACAGAGGCAGGACTCATATGTCACGCTCTAAAATGCTGTTCTGCTGGGTTTTGGTGCATAGTTGTACAACCACGTTTCAGTTTAGAGCACTTTTTCATCATTTCGAAGAGAGACTGCACGTGTTGCCCAGCACGCCTGCAGCCCTATGCAGCCTACTGTCTAGCCTTCCACCTGTATAGCCTTCCGCCTTCTGGAGGCACCATGTAGACAGACTTGTACACACACACACACAAACACACAAACTTCTGCATGCGGCTGTATTACCATAGCCCAGATATACCCCTTTCCTCTGCTGCACGGACCCCAGCACCTACTCACGCCCACCATGGGCGTTTGGGCTGTTCCCCTCCCCAGTACTCTTGGAAGCTGGTGCACCCCACAGACAAGTTCTGCAATAAGGACTGCCCGGGCACGGCGGAGGAGTACGAGCGAGCCACGCGCTACAACTACACCAGCGAGGAGAAGTTCGCCTTCGTGGAGGTGGGTGCCGTCTCTCTCCCAGTGTCTCCCGCCCCACCCAACACTGCAGCTCACTGGGGCTTTGGAAGAGGGGTCCAGACGTGCCTCAGTCTTGGTTGTCTTTATGCGCATGCCTTTGCCTCTCTCCTTCCGACACCCAAGTTAACCCCTGACCAAACATCTTGCTCCAAACTGATTTAGAACTGGTGAGTTCCTCAAAATGCCAAAGGAAAACATTTGCTTTGCTACAAGAAAAGATCAAAAGAGGCAAAGGAAAAGCCTGTGGCTGAATGACACAGCAAAAATACCCAGGCAAATGAGTGATCAGAGAACTGCAGACTGCAACTAGAACAAGAGGTGGCGATCAGCAGTGAGGAGAGAAAAGATTTGAAACCTCAGGAATCCCTGCTGTGTGGGTGGAGGTCTGGGAGGCAGACATGCAGGGGGTGGCTGGCAGCCAGTCTGCGTCCAACAGGCTTTCTCCAGGCGACATGATCATTCATGTTCAGTTTTAATATTTACACCCTTTGGCTTAGACATTGCCATTTGGGGGATATGTCCCAGGGAAGTAAAACAACTGTCAGATAGGAGTACAGGGATGTTTATCACAGTGTTGTTTATGGTACCAGAGCAGGTGAAGCTGCTTACCTGTCTCTGCAGGTGGGGCCAGGTGAGTAAGTTCAAATTTAGTTGCCCTGTTAAGTTCTATGCAGCTACTCAAAAGGATGCCCCTATGTACAAAGCTATGCACAGTATATCATTAAATTTTTTAAAAAGAATGCCATTAAAAGAATCCTCTTATACTGTATTTTTTTCTTAGTTTTCAAAGTTATAACTTTATCCTTTTGTATAGTTGGTCAGAGCATAAAGGTGTACATTGTTATGTATGCAAATCCATGGTGGTCATTTCTAGAGGGAAAACTCTTTATGTCCTGCTTTGTAACCGTCTTGTTTGCTTCATCATAGGAGACTTACATCCTGCTTTATAGCTTGATTTCTTTGGTTACGTAGTAGTATTTCTGCTGGGAGGAAAACTCTTTCATACTAGGTTGTGAGAGTGGCTACCTCTGTCCTTAGTGTTCAAACTCCAGCGCAGGCTGATTGGGAAGCCAGAGTCCTGGGTCCTAGCCCCAGGCTCGATGGCCACATCTGCCCAAGTGTCAGCTTCCCTATCTCTCAAACGGTGCCAGGCTTACCTCTCTTGCATCCTAAGGTGATGGTTGAGAATCAAACCATAGCTGTCCCATAAAGTAATGGCTGTAGATAAGCTTGCAAGAATAAAGGATCCCATGACTTAAGAGGTTAGAGAGGCTCCTTAAGAGATCTGTGGAGTGTGCATTTGGAGACTGGTTCAGTGGCTTAATTTCTGTCAGGCAAGGCTTGTCCTATGTTTTCCCCTGACCTGTCACTTCTTCTTTGCTAATAGTAAATCTGGAAGGAATTTTCCCAGTCTGCATCAGGAGGGAGAAAGTCTTCTACAAGCCTGTCTAAAGTAAAAACCTAAGCTAAGAGCATCAGGGTACGTGCAGCTACGTAAAACTCTCCCTGTGTCTTTCCTCAATAAAAAGAATGGGTTGTGCTCTAGGCAGTTTAGGAAATGCTCCTTCAGAATCCCCCTTCCCATCTGCCACAGCTCCAAACAGCGTCCAGACCCTGGCATCAGGACACTTTGCTGCCTTTCCTTCTAGTCCTAGTCCTCCTTTTGTAAGCAGAGCAGGTTTTGCCACTTTCAGTTTATTAGTAGATCATGCTAAAATCTTTTAAAAGAAAAAAAAATCATTATGCAACAAAGCAAAAAGCATCCGCAGCACCCAGACGGGAAGCCAGTCTTTCATCCTGCGCAGCTCTGCTTTCCCAGGTCAGCTCCATGGAGCTGAGTCGTGGACCTCGGAGACAGTGTTTCGGCTTTTCAATGTATAGCACTTTCTGTGTATTTCCTACATTAGGACCCAACGGTTTGATTCTCCTGTCTTCACCTGCCATCCCCCACATACACTCACTTCCCCCATCTTCCTGTAGAGTTTGGTACCCTTTGATAACAGTCAATAATTACCTTAAGTTATGAAGCCCAGCCGACTAGTCAGGGGTGAGTCATGTGGTCTATTATGAATGCTTTATACCCTTGTGCCATTTTAGTTGTTCCTAAATTTCCCACTCTGTGTGTGTGTGTGTGTGTGTGTGTGTGTGTGTGTGTGTATGTGTAAATTGGGAAGAAACCCAGAGCTGTCACACTGACCTCCATCCCCAGCCTTTTTAATGTTTATTTTAAAACAGTCTCAGTAAATCACAACTTCCTGGGCCAGGATCCCAGCTAGACCCCTCTTGCTGCAGTCTCCCAGAGTGCTGGGATGATAGGTGTGGGCAGTCTCCCAGAGTGCTGGGATGATAGGTGTGTGTCACTGAATGCTACCAATGCTTTATGTTCCTTATGTTTTTGTTCTCCATGATCTTACTAAAGAGGAATCCTCGAGTATAACCAGCAAAGTGTAAAACGCCTTACGGAAACATTAATCCTAACCAATATTTTTCAAATTTGATTATTGTTTTTTTCCTTGGAACTTTGCCTTCAGAGCGCTCTCCTTTCTATTGATTTCTCCTTAGCCCTGCCACCTGGCTGCTGATCCTGGCCGGGTCCCCCTCCTCCTCATCTCCCTCTGCCTCGTTCTTCCTATGGAGTGTGGCCTCCAAAGCTTTGGAGAAAGGGTTATGGCTGGAAAAGAAATAGAGAATGTGAACATCTGTAGATGCTTTTATCCCATCTCCCTTACAGTTGGCAAGGCATAGAGAATTCTAATCTGTAAATATTTTCCCAGCCATTTAAAAGAGTTCCTTTCTTGTCTTCTGGCCTCTAGTGCTGGTAATGAATGAGGAAATTCTAGCCCATTCCCTAACTCTGC
>PVKN010032155.1:0-12328 GCA_004027915.1 Capromys pilorides
GAGAAGTCAGTTAACACAAGATCTCAGGTACTATGCACCAGCTTGCTCTGTGCTCTTCCGGACTATGTGGAGTTTCCAGGACTGACCTGAGAGATAGGTAAAAGAGCTTCAGGTGGGAATCAGAAGATTCCAAGAGTTTGGGAGTGCTGTACTGCAGCATGAGCCATGCACCAGCACACAGGAATCATCCATGCTGGTGGCACTGACTAATCGAGAGGCCACCCAGGGGTCTGTTTGGTGCTGCTAAAAGGCATTATCTTACTCATCCACTGTTTTCAGCCCAGCTCTTGGTGAATGCCTAAGAATGAGCACAAGGATAAGGATTCCCAGCTCCCCAATCACACATCATTCACTAAGGCCTGTCTGCTGGAGTGCAAGTCTGTCCCCACTGACACCAAGGTCAGACAGTGTCTTCATGCATTGAATGTGGTCAGAATGCAGGGCTTGCTCACAGGTCTGGAATAAATCCTGCCTGCGCATGCCTGTCTTTCTCAGGTGCCTCTTGGGTCCCGGAAGTGACAACTGTTCTGCTTCCATCAAGATTCCACCGTTTTAATGGAGACTTTAAATAACTCCTTTAGCCACCAAGAAATTTATGTCCTGTTGAGATACATGCAGCTGTGAACAGACACTGCAGAAAGAGTCAAGGCCAGGCTACTGGTGGACAGTAGCCGCCAAATGCCTTTCCCGCCCTCCAGGGTATCATTCTCTGGTGACTGATCAGATGTCACCATGAAGTGACAGCCCATGTGCAGGGCTTTGGGCACAGAGAAAAAGGTCAATCATCGTCTTGTGTTCTAGAGGCCATGGTTACGTGGAAGAGACAGGCTGGCCAGTAACACATGCCACCTATCTCCAAAGTACCAGACTAGAGGTCATGGTGATAGCTGCCACTGTGAGCACCAGGCTATACTATGTCCATTTAGTGCCTACTATGAGCCAAGAGACTAACGGGAACAGTCACTACCCACACAACAGTCATCCTTGCTACAAGTTCAGTTTAGTCACTCCCATTTTAGAGATAAGGACATTGAGGCTCGGGGAGAAGTAAGGGACTTACTCAGGGTCACATAGCCAGGGAGAAGGCTGAGTCCAGGCATGGGCCACTGTCAGCGGTATCAGAACAGTCCTGCCCACTCCCACACCCCAGATGGGGGTCAGCTCTGCTAGGGTGGACTGAAGCAGCTCGGCAGAGTTTGGGGGTGCTGTACTGCAGCATCACTGTTTCCCATCATTGTGGAGGTGCCTCAAGATCATTCCCGTTACCCAAGGTGAGTCTGGTGATCACAGCCCAGCTGCCAAATAAGAAGCAAGAATCAAATCTATTTTGTACACTGTCCCCCATCCACACTATCCCCATTCTTTGTGTGGGTGGTTTAGCTGAGGCTGAGCCCACACCTGGCTCCAAGGATGATTATGCAACCAATCAGCAAGTTCCTTCCCTCCACCATAGTGATTGGCTCAGAATTAGACACATGATTAATTTGCTCCAATCAGAATTCAACTTTGGATGTTTTTGTTTTTGTTTTTTTTCCTGAAAACTTCAGCAGAAACTGAGTTGGTCTGAACCAGAGTCACAGGTGGTTATCTTGAAGTAGCCTGCCTGAGAATGAAGCCAATATAGAGCTTAGGAAGGGGAGTGTGTGTATGTGCATGTGTGCGTATGTGCGTATGTGTGTGTGTGTGTGTGTGTGTGTGTGTGTGTGTATGCATCCACCTGACTCTAAGCCCTGACACCGTCTTCATTTTACTCCCGCTATGTCCCAGCACTGGAACACTACCTGATCCTTGCGAATGCTCACATTGGCAGTTTAAGATGGGCTTGAAGCCACCAACCCCTAGATTTCCCTAACCCACTTTCAGCTACCTAAGGCGGTCTGAGTTGAGTTCTATCCATTTGCTGAGTCCTGCAGAGGAGCTCCCTATCCTCCACATGCCTAGGGAAACAAGACTGTCACACAGAAGGTCCTTAAGAAATATTTGTGATGTGAACCAAGACATGGATGAACTGGGCCATTCCTGCTCCTCAGCCCCTTTGGCTCTCTGCACTTTCCCAAGTGCTGTGCTCATGCCTGGAGCTGCTGGGGACCTGGGGGGACCAGGTGAGTTGGTTGCTCAGAAGGCCCCACTCTCCTGGCTGGTGGCTGCTGCAGCAGGAGGTGAGTAGCACAAGTCCTCATCTACCCCAGAGCTCACAGTGCATACACGGGTTCATGTGGAGGGAATGGGCATGTGAGAGGAGGCAAGAGGTCTGGGACTCTACACCTGCACACAGGCCGGGCTGCCAGGGCTGCTGTGAGGAGGGATCGAATGAGAGTTCAGCCCAGCGACTGATGGGCAATGAATAGTCCCTGCCTGATGATGACCCCTACTTTGCCACAGCCTGGCCTCTCAGCAAGAGCCAGAGTTTCAAGAGAAGCAGGGCTCCTTGGGTCCTTTACATTCCACGTGGAGCCAGTCACCTGAACATGCATCACTTAGGTGGGCCTGAGGTTGCCTGAGTGGGTGGGGCACACTGCAGGAAATACTGAAGGCAGTTCCCCCAGAAGGGGACCTGGGCACACAAGTGGCCAGAATGTCACTCCTCACATTCCCGTTGGACGCTGCCTGCATTTGATAGAAATCCTATTGTAATCTCCATCACTGTTCTCATAGAATGCATGGATGAATAAATGAGTGAGTGAATGAATTCAAGTCCACCATTTTTCAAGGAGGACAGGAAGTGCCAAAGAAGTTGAGCCGGTTGCCCAAGTTATGCTGAACAGGATGGCAGCACGGGCTCAAACCACGCCTCCGTCACCAAGCCTGTGTCCCCGCCCCCGTGCCGCAATACCCCCAGAGCACAGAGGAAAAGTCAGGAAAGGAAGAGGCCTGTGCAGCTAGAGCACCAGGGAGGCTTCCTGGAGGAGGACCCAGAGCTGGGCCCCAAAGACAAGCTGGGGGAGAGGAAACAGCATGCAGGAAAGAAGAGCAGCTGCGGTTTGCAGTTCCCAGCTACACAGGACCCTGGGCCTGGAATTCTCCAGGAGGCTCAGGATCTTCCTGGGGAAGTCATAGCCCCCAAACCTTCCCCAGTGCAGGGAGAGCTGTGTCCAGGCCAGGTGAGAGGCAGCTTCCAGGTAGGAGGTGTTAGGCAAGTAGGAGCAGAGCTCCTCGGCATGTCCTGGTCACTGGGTTTAGGCACAAGTGCTCCTGCATAAAAGCAAAGGGTCCCTGAGCACCTGCTGTGAGACCACAGTCTCACCAGCAGCTCTGATTAGAGCCTATTGCACCAGCGAATCCATCCCATCAGTCACCCCTACCATTCTTCAAAGTGTCCCATCAGCCCAAGAACTGCGAAGCCCCTGATTTCCCTCAAAAGAATTCCCCCATTACGTCCACAATGGGGAAATCAGATCTCTTTCTCTGAGTTCTCCTCCGACCCCTGTGTTGACAGCCCATTTTTCTGTAATGAGGCTGCAGAAACTAGGGAGCATCACCCAGCAGGAAAACACACATCAGCTCAGCTGCGAGGCGGCACTCCTGGTGTGCAGGAGGGGCCCTGGAACCCAGGAAGCCTGGGCTATTTTGGGAACCAGATGCCTGTGTGGGTGGAGCTGCATGGCCCGCGCTGAGGATCAGCTTTCCAGATGCAGCGCAGGAAGCTGAGTCAGCAGTCCTTTTATGCCTCAGATCCCAGTCCTTCTTCCCCGCTCTCTCTGACAAGCGTTCACTGATGCCAGTTAGGTGAGGACACCGAAGGGGCACCTGCCTCTGGGGCACAGATCTTCTCTTCTCTTCGAGCTCTGCTTGGTAAGTACGGGGTTAGGAGATCCTGCCCTAGACCTGCTAACATTGCACTATCCACGCTGATGCCCATGCCTGGGCTGTCCCCCCACCCCCACCTCCAGGGTACCCTGAGGGAGCCAGAGCCTGCAGAGCAGGCCAAGGTCACCCTTTGATCCCCATCTCTTGTCCCCTCCCTAGGACAGGATGCAGAGCTCACAGCAGGCACTCCCAGATGCCCACAGGAAGGGAAGGGGAGGGCCTCATCTCCAGATGCTACAGAGTCACTGAATGAAACCAAGACACAGAAGAAAATTGGCAATTAGTAGGTTGTGGGAACAAGGGCATCAGCAAAAACTCAACATTAAACACTGTCACACGGTGACCTATGGCATTTTCATAATCAGGAACAAATTGCTGTGTGCCCCCGAGGGGCAGATCTGAGCACTCCCTGAAGCAGAGGGCTTCTCTGTAGAGGTTTCCTGCTGAGCTGGACACAGCCACCAGCGCCCTCCCCACCCGCCTGCCAGCCTGCCCTAGCCCAACCCAGGTCCGCAGAAGTGGAGTGCCCAGGCTGGAGCAGATGGTCGGGTTCTGTGATTTGGTCCCAGGGGGTGGTCCCTGCCCTTGGCGTCACTTTTCCACAGGGTACCCATCCCTGAAGGTTGGTGCCACTCCCTTCTAGAGACAAGGAAGCATGAGATCCAGAGAAGTTCAGCGCATTGCCTGAGGGCACCCAGCAAGCCAGAGGAAGGGCTGGGCCAGACCTTGGCTGTCACTGCCTCCAGTGGGGCCCACCCTCTCCCTGAGGGTCCTGGGGCTTCCCAGGCCGTGCCACAGGACCTTGGCTCTTCTTCCTCCTGAGCCTGACCCAGCTCTGCTCCCTGAGGGTGGGATGGGGCCCCACCTGCTCCATCAGAGCACTGCTCTGGATCACGGCTCCCGCCCCATAAGACAGGGATGGCGACAGCCCTGTAGGGGTGTGAGGAGGGAGGATGCAGTGAGTGACACCCGTGAGAATGCAGCTAGGAGTGGTGGCCTCAGGTCAGGTGCACCTCCTCCTCCCAAGCCCTCCCCACCAAGTCTGCATTCTCTCCTCATCCTCATTCTGATTGCCTCCTAGATCTTCTGTTCCTCATGCCTCACTTAGAGCTTCATGAGAGTGAGGACCTGGGGTCTCATCCACAGCTAGTCCTTGGGCTCGGCACTGAGCCTGGATGCCTGCTGGGTGAAGGGGATGACGATCAGGTCCACTGGCTGGATCAGTCAAGATGGGGACCAGTGGGAACAAACAGCCTCCCATCCCAGGGACTTCATGCAAGAAGTCTTAACTTCTCTTCAAATGGGTATTGCCGGTTGGGGTGTCTTCAGAATGGGGGCAATTCCTCCAGGTGGGAGCAGGGAGCCAGGCCCTTCATCTGTGAAGAAGTGCCTCAAGTGGCCTCAAGTGTCCCAGAGAGGGGAGCAAGCTGGGTCAGGTGCCCAGGTGGTTACCTCACCAACACAGTAGGTCTACATCTCTTCACCCACATTGCACTGGGTGTATTTGTCCCATCATGGACCTTGGCTAGGTGGCCACTTCCCAGCTTGAATCCCACACTGTGGAGGGGACAGCATTCTCTGTTCTCAGGCAGTGCTGACAGATCACTGCCCTCCTTTCACACTGGGGCCTCCTCCCGACACCACACCTTTGGGCCCAGGTCTATCTGGACTCTGGTTGAGCAATGCTTGGTGCCCAGGTCAGGAAGGCAAGACAGAGCTCCTTGCCAGGGGCTCCCAGAACTGCCCCCGCAGTGGGTTCAGGCGAGAGAAGATCCGGGCTGTGGGTGCTGATTGTGCCAGGAACCTTCTGTGTCTGCTGAGCTGCGAATTCCGGAGCCATCTGCCTATGTTCTCAGCACCAAAGCCTGGGATAAACAAGTTTTCTTTTGTGGTTCTTAGAGAAAGTATAGGCAGGGAGTGGGGATGGAGGAGGGGGCTTCCACACCTTGGAACCCAGTTCTCTGGGAGTAAGTGCAGCCCACGGAGGAGAGAGAGGCTGGGAGCCATGTACACCCATGTGCTGCTCCGAGCCCCCAAAGGACCACACCGTAGGTTGGTCTGATTAGTCTCATTTTGCAGGTGAGGAGCAGGAGGCCTGCCACACTGAAGAGCTGCCTTAAAGTCAAAACCTATAGGGCTGAGTCCAATGAAGATTAACTTTGGTTGTCTCTCGTCCAAGCGCCAGTGTCTCGTGCTAGAGGAGCCTGTCTCTCTGCCATTCCTTTGGAGGCCCTTCCTGACTTCAGAATCCTGGAATCAGAGAAGCTTAGAATTGAAAAGGAGGAGCCAAGAGAAAGCTGGGGGAATGGAGGAGTTAGGGACAAATATAGGTTTTAGGGGACATTGCTGAGAATGAGTCCCCCAGCTCCCCTGTGTGCTGGTTGTATGACCCTAGCAATTAGACTCCCCCTGTTGATGACCAACAGTGACTCAGAGACCAGGTCCAGAGGGTAATGCTGTTTGCTACCCTTGCATTCGGATCACCACCAGGATTTTAGCATCACTGCCAAGACCCCAGAGCCTCTCCCCTCCCTTTGCCCCCCTCTTCCACAGTTGCTCCTCAAAAACTCTCTCCGCTTTCCAAGACTCCATGCAAATGGCACTTTGATTTGAGCCAAACATAGTCACCAAGCTAAGGCTTGGAATGTGTATCCCAAGTCTCAGCCACTAGATATCTGGAATAAAACTGACTGGGGCTAGAGTCTAGCGATGTCACCTACTGAATGCATAACTTTACACTGCTTACTTCACTATGTGTCTGTAGTAAAAATATTCACTAAGTGGGAACAATAATGGGAATCACCCTCACACTTTATTTAAAATGAAAAATAAAAAATGGATAACAGGGCCAAGGTGACAGCTCGGTGGTCTCAGCCCCTGCCTGGCTAGTGCAAGGACCCACGTTTGATCCCCTGTCCCACATGCCAGGCCAGTCCCACACAGAGCCAGTCGCCGAAACCACGCATGGTGCCACATGCCTGAAATCTCAGGGCTGGGGAGACTGAGCAGGAGGATCACTATGAGTCCAAGCTGTGTAATGAGACTCTGTACCAAGTAAATAAATCTCAAAAAAAAAAAACTAGATAGTGGGGCTGGCAAGATGGCCCAGTGGTCTAAAGCACCTGCTTAGGCAAGCTTAGGCAGCTGCAGGGACCGCGGTTCAATCCCTGGCACCACATGCGTCGCCATCCCCACCCCTTATGTTGGCTGAGCTGGCCATAAAAAATATATATATATATATATATATATATATATATATATATATATATATATATGTATAGCAATTCTTAGTACTATTCCTACAACAAAATATTAATAGCTGAGGTTTATTTTAACAACCATTTTGAGGTATGATTACAATTTGATAAACAATACTTAAGGATGCGATGTGGTAAATTTTGACACATGTGTTCTTTAATGAACCCATCACCACCATTGAAATAATAAATATTCATCACCCTTGAAAATTCCCTTTGCCTTTTTTGGGATCCTGGACAATAAAGATGATGCTGGGCCTGCCCTACCCTGCCCCAGGCACCAAACTGCTTTTTACCACTAGAGATTGGATCATCTTCTAGAATTTTATATAAATGGAAACTGTACCATATGTAATCATTTAGTCTGGCTTCATTCACCAAGCATAATTATTTTGAGATTTATCCACGTTGCCGCATTACTGACAGTTTATTCTTTTTTATTTATGGTAGTGCTCCCTTGGATAGATGTACCACAATTTATTTATCCTATAATGACTCTGTTGATGAAATTTGGGTTGTTTCCAGGTTTGAACTATTACAAACAAAACTGCTCCGAATATTTGTGAACAATTTCCCTCTCACTTCTCTGTTAGCATGCATCACAAGTTTTTATATGTTGTGTTTTAATTTTCATTCAGCTCAAGATTCTTCATGATTTCCCTTAAGATTTCTTTTTTTGTGCCATAGATTACTCAGAAGTGTGTTATTTACTTTCTAGATAGCTAGGCACTTTCTAGATATCTTTCTGTTCCATTACTGATCTCTAGCTTAATTCTATTCTTAATTCTATTTTTAATTCTATTCTTGTAGTTAGACAGAATAGGCTTTGTCTGATTGAATTCTTTTAAAATTTGAGAATTGTTTTAGGTAGCCCAGAATGTCACTTGTCTTGTTAAATGCTCTGTGTGCCTTGGATAAGACTGTGTGTTCTTCCATGGCTGGGCAGAATGTTCTAAATGTCAATTTGGTTAAGTTTGTTGATGGTGCTGTTCAAGTCTTCTGTCTCCTTACTAATCTTCTATTTGTTCTCTCAGTTATTGAGAGAGAGGTATGGCAGTCTCCATCCAATTGTGATTTATTTCTCTTCAAAGTGTTATCACTTTTCCTTCATGGATTTTGGACCTTTGTTATCAGGTTGTAAACACTGAGAACCGATGCATCCTCCTGAAAAGTTGACACCTTTATCATTACAAAGCAAGCCTCTTTATTTTTGATCATATGGTTTACAGTCAAGTCTGTTTTGTCTGTTATTGATATAGACTCTCTATTTTTCCGTCCTTGAATTTTTTAACCAATTTCTCTCTTTATGAAATGGATTTCTTATGGATAGCAACCTATAGCTTGGTCTTTCTGTTTTAGCCCATGTGACAATCTCTATCTTTTAATTGAACATCATTAATGTGACCACTGATATAGCTGGGTTTAAATGTATCATAGTACTATTTATTTTCTGTTTCTTCCATCTGTTCTTCATTCCCTCTTTCTTTATTTCTGCCTTCTTTTGGATTGGTTGGGAAAATGTGTAGAATTCCATCTTCCTCCCTTGTTACCTTCTCAGTTATAACCCTTTGTTTTGTGATTTCACTCTTTGTTGAAGGGGTTATAGCATACATTTTTAACTTAACACATCCTACTTTCAGGTGTATCACACGTCATGCTTAGCAAACAATGTGACAACAGCCCCTGGCAGTCTTTGCGCTAAGGTTGGCATACATCTGCTCCTACATAATAAATTGGAAATAGTCTAGCCAGAGGTGCTAGCCCACAGCTGTAATCTCAGCACTCAGGAGACTGAGGCAGGGGATCACTGGGAGTTTGAGACCCACCTGGGCTACAAAGTGAGCTCAAGATCAGCCTGAACTGCACAGCAAGACTCTGTCTCAGTAAGACAGAGAAAGAAAGCAGAAAGAAAGAAAGAAAGAAAGAAAGAAAGAAAGAAAGAAAGAAAGAAAGAAAGAAAGAAAGAAAGAAAGAAAGAACCTACTATCTTTAAAAGAGATTAAATAATGAGGAAAAAAGTCTGTATCTATCCCCATGGTTATCACTGTCAGAGCGCTTTGTCGCTAGCTATGCACATTCATTGTTTCCAGCTGGCATTATTTCCCTTCTGCCCATCTTTAATGTCTCTTGTAGGCAATGCATGTTGTCCTCGCTTGTGAAAAGCATTTTCACTCTCTACATAGGCCGTCAGCACAGACGGCTCCGTAAAGGTGTTCCTCCCTTCTTGCCTGCTTTGCATCACTTTTGATGACACCTTCTGCCCCAGTTTTTATTTGTGTACCTCCGGAAGTGATGGGCCTTTTCCCTCTGACTGCTTTTAACACGTTCTCTCTGTCACTGGCTTTGAACAACTCCAGCATGGTATGGTTTTCTACGTGTTCCTTGTGCCTACAGTCGGCCGAGCTTCCTGGATCTGTGGATTTATAGAAGTCATCAGATTTGTGGGAAATTGCCCATTTCTTCCTTCAGATATTTTTTGGACCCCTACCATCTTTCAGGGACTGCAACAGCATGCTTCATAAGTGGTTTGAATTCTTCCTACAGTTCACTGGTCCTCTTTTTATTTTTATATTGTTATTTTTCTCTGTGTTTCATTTGGAGTAATCTGCATTTCCCTGCCATCAAGCTAGCCAGTGTTGTTTTCTTCAGTGCTGAATCTGTCATTGTAATCAGGTAGCATAATTTTCATAACACTTATTGTAATTTCCATCACTTGAAGCTCAATTTTAGCCTTTCACATATCCTTTGGGGTTCTATTTATCATTTTTAATCTTTCTCCCTTATTTCTAAACAGATGAAATAAAAGCAAGATACCTCTTTATTGTCTGTCTGCTAATTATATAATGTATAACAGTTCTCAGTTGTTTTTGTTATTGTTGTTTTTGATGGATTGATTTTTGCATTCGCTATACATCATACTTTTTTTTTTTTTTTTTTTGCCCAGTATTTGGTGTGGATTTTTCCCCCATACTGAGAATCAGACCTAGTGGTTTTCTACCATGGAACTACATATATAACCAGTCCTTTTCTATTTTTTGTTTTCAGACTGGATCTAATTTGCCCAGGCTGGCATTGAACTTGCTGTCCTCCTGCCTCAGTTTCCTGAGTTTCTATAATTACAGCCCTGTTTCAGTAGCTGGATATTCTGGGTATATCTCCTCTGGATAGATCTGAGTGGGCTGGAAGGTCAGGAGTTCTGTATCACCTAGAAATTTTTTATTGGCTACTCAACATTGTAAATTTGCTTCGTGAGTCACTTGGCATTTGGATTCTTATAAATACTCTTGAACTTTGTTCTGGGGTATCAGCAGCATGGGCACACACTGTCTTTCAAGTCTTGCTTTTAAGCTTGTTAAACATGAACAGAGCTGCTTTTAATCTAGGGCATATATTTGCTCCATGACTGCAAGGTCTTTCTGAACACACAGCCCAGTTGCCTTTGACTGATCCATTTTCCACTCTGACCGATGGGGATGGGGGAAGTGCTGAGTTTCAGGAGTCCTCCCTCATTCCTTCGTGGTTTTCTCTGCCTCACACACCAGGCAGAGATCAGCACTCAGCTCAAGCCCAAGCAGGCCCTTTCTGTGTGGAAGTGTGTGTGGTCTTCTACACAGTTCCCTCATCTCCAGTGCCCTGCTTTGGGAACTCAAGTGACCTCATGTCACTGCTTACCTCAGCTCAGAGAGATAATAACCAGACTCCCCACCCTGGCCCACAGCTGGGCAGTAAGCTTGGAAAACACAGCTACTTCCAGTCTCTCAGGGATCGCTCTCCTTCATTGGTTGGTGCAGATGTCTTGGAAACTGTCATTTCACGTATTTTGTCCATTTTTTTTTTTTTTCAGTATTCTCAGCAAGGCAGGGGAGTGTGACCCTTGTGGTTCCATCTCAGCTGGAAGCAGAATTCTCACTAACATTCGCTGACCACCCACAGATGCCAGGTCCTATTCTATTCATTACTCTGTGTCAAGCCATTCGTCAGTGCCCCCAGTGTTGTCTCCAGGTTACTTCCCCACTAGGTGCAGCCAGGATCCTCCCTCGCCCGGCCACTCCATCCCTGCCCTCTCTATCCCACCCACTACTTCCTGACCCTGCTGCCTCGACTGGCTCATGCACAGGCCCCCTTCTGCTGTGGAGCAGATGGCTGTCAGTTCTCTCATTCTGGAGCAGCCTCCCTCTCAGAGCTGGGACCTGCTGTCATTTTTCCAGGTTAGCTTGACAATGGGCAGTGCAGCTGTGGTCTGCAATGTGCACCCTCTCACAGAGGGCAGTTAACAAAGTAGCCAATGCTGCTGCAGTTGTTATTTATGGCCTTGTTACTACCAGAACCTCTCAGCTGGAGACTCCAGATGTCTACACACCCCAGCAATTTAGGAAAATGCCCAGAATTTAGGGGCACGGAAGTATCCTCTACGAATCTCCTTAGGACTTCTGCAATGGAGAGCTAAGCCAAGACATCCTCTGCTTTCCTGGGCCCACTTACACTGTACCCCAATGAAGAGTGGAACCTACCAACCCACTCACGGTCTTCTAAGAGTGAGGCTGTGATCTGCTCCCAAGATACATTTGCCGCATCTTATGAGGTGTAAGGAAAAATAAAAACACATGACAGGCACCAGTTACATAGGTTTGGAAATCAGAAATACACAGGCTCTGTTTCTGGGTCCTTCTGAGCCTTGTGGCCCTGGTACAAATGTCTTCGTTTATTAAATAGGAAGTTGCAATGGCTGTCTTGTAAGACTACAGCGAGGGTCAAACAAGGACACAGATGGGTATAGCGCCCAGTGCAGGGCCTGAGGCAGACTACCCTGGCAAGATCTGCTGCCAATGGTTACCTCCACCCCTGGGGCTTTGGATACATTTCTCATTTTACTGAGCTTTGGTTTCCTCATCTGAAAGATGGAGAAAATAATATATTACTCATAGTTTAACTGTAGGAATGAACACAGATAATAACATATCTTGATTCTTACCTCACTCACCTCAGCCCCCTTTAGACCACAGATCCCCCACCCACCCACACACACACACCCCAGGTCACTTTTTCATTGCTCTAACCCTATCCTTTGAATTCCCATGCTCCAAGGTGGAATCTGAGAAACCGACAAAGGGTCTTGCCCTGTCTCTGAGCAGGTTAGAAGGCCCTGTTACAAAAGTAGGGTAGGTGCTTTATTAATTTCTCATAAAGCCAAATAGCATGTTGTGGAAACACTGGTGTCATCTCTAAATCTCTGGTGCTCCCTTTAAATGAAGTCATTACCCAAA
>PVKN010032156.1:0-12304 GCA_004027915.1 Capromys pilorides
CCAGCCTTTTCCCTGGATGACATGTGGCACTTCCCTTCTGAGCTCTTCTCAAAGCACCTTATCTGAGTCTAGTCATGGATGAAACAGACACACCCCAGTGAAGGGACAGTCTACAAATACCCAACTACTATTCCTGCAACTGTAAAGCCACCAAAAACAAGGAGACGGGACCCTGGAACGGAAAAGGAAGTGCGGATGTGCAGGACCAGCTAGAGAAATCTGAGTACAGTATGCGCTGTAGTTAGTAATAACATATTCATTTTGGTTCATTAATTGTGTCAAATGTACCATGTAAGATATTGAAACTGGGGTGAGGAGGAAGGGAACTTGCTGTACTACCTTCACAGTAGTTTTATCTTGAACTGATCTGAAATAAAAACACTTATTTCAAAAATAGCCAGGTGTGATGGCACATGCCTTCCAGCTATCTGGGAAGCTGAGGCAGGAGGACTGTAAGTCAGAGCTCAGTCTGAGGAACTTCGCGAGGCCCTGTCTCAAAATAAAAAGAGCTGGGGATGTAGCTCACCTAGCATGTGTAAGGCCCCGGGTTGGATCCCTAGTGCCACCCCCTCCTGAAGAAAAGAGAAGAAAAAACCTGATCATTCCCTCAAACAGCAAAATCTCCAGTTCCCAGGCTCTTTTATACTCTCATTTATAATTTACAACCTCCTTGCGGAATAAGCTCATTTTATGGCTACAACACACTGAGGCTCCCACAAGGGAGATGGAGTGTGCAGACTAGCACAAGCCGGACATCAGATCTTCCTGATGTCCCCAGGGCCATTCTCCCTCATTCCCCGAGCTGGTGCCTGGTCATGGCCAGCTCTCTAGGCCAACCTCTTGTGGCCAACCTCTGGTGGCAGCCAAGGGCCACCCCATTCTGGCCGTGGAGCCAGAGAGGGCTGTAACCAGTAGGGGTGGAGCTGGAGCCTAAAGGTGTCTCGGGGAGATTCTCAAAGGCTAAGGGTGCAGAGAACATGGGGGAGGTCAAGATCTAGGCTGCCAATGGCTTCCCTGGAGGCACAGCAGCCCTGCCAGCTGGGAGTCTATCACCCTGGTCTGGCCCAGAGTCCTGGGCCAAGCTCTGCTCATACGTGGGCAGTGGGAGCCAGGAGACGCCTCCACGTGCAGGGAGCCGGGAAACACTCACTTGGCTCTGAGTGACTCACTAGCTGGGGGCCTGGGAAGTGCCAGGCATCTTAGTGCTGCCAACCACTGCCTTGGTGCCATCCCATGCCCAGACCCACACCTGGCCGGCCACCTTTCAGACCTCCCTCTCAGAGGCCATGCTGTGACTTGTCACCCATTCTCCACCTGCCTAACCACCTCCATCAATCATCTCTTCCCCTTGTCCAGCCCCCTTGGCTCTGCCTCCTTGGGAAGCCTCCTGGGATGAGGCCAGGCTTAGCCCTGGGGTTCCAAGTATCCCTCAGGCTCCAGGAAGAACTTCCTAATGACGCTGCTAAGACCCAGTCACTCCCTGGCAGAACAAGGATGACAGGCAAGCCTGTCACCACTTGCCACCTCCTTCTTGCTGACCCCACAATCCAGCCCCGAGGCTCCTCTCCAGCGTCACCTCTTGCCACCCTTCTCCCACTCTGTGATCACAGCCAATTGCTCCCGCAAGCAGGACTACGGGCCCCATGCCCCTTGCCTTTCCTCCCTGGCTACCAACTCTGCTCAGACGCACCTTCCTCTGTGCCTTCCACTCCCTCAGGCCTGCATTCTTCCAGTGCCTCCTGCCCACCGAGACTGGTAGCTGCTGGGTGACCTTCACAAAGTCACTCCATTTCCTCTATGGGCTCTGCTTTCCTCATCTCTCTGTGGAGACGCTCAAGGTACCCAGCCCAGAGGTTCTTTGTACTCAGTAAATGAAGTAAGATCCATGGGGTCCTTAGCCCACGCCCCAGCAGAGAAATGGCACTCAGGAAACGTCAGTGTGTGTGGGATGACAACCACAAAGGACCATCTCTTCAAGATGAGAGGAAGGGACAAAGAACACCTACTGCACACCAGGCCGGGGCTGGGTTGTGTTGGCCCAGATGAACTCCTTGACACTTCCGTAGGCACAGCGTAAAACACCTGCAGGCGAGACATTGCCCAGCTGCACACTTGGTAAGGCACACAGCCTAGATTTCAACCCAGGGGTTTCCATCCCCAGAGCCTGGATTTGCTGTAACAAACAAGACAGCGGCCACCACCTCCTTGCACTGCACTCCGCCCCAGCTGCGCATCTCACACTGCATCTATCAGTCCCTGCCCCATGAAGGAGTATAATTGTCTGCTGTAATCTCCAAGCACAGAGTTCAAGGCAGACCCAAAAGCCGCAGCAGGCCCTGACGCCGGGTCACCTGCAGATGCCCCTGTACCTCCTCGTGTTCCAACATCCTGTGATTTGCCAGGCTCTGTGTGCTCCCAGCTGCGGAAACCAACTGTGCCTGAACAATTTGCTGGTCTAATCACATAAAACTTAGGACAAAGCTAATCTGTCTCATTTAATGATATTTACATTGGTGACTACTTACCTGCCCAGTAAGCAGGCTCACCCAGGAAACAGCTCATTTGCAACCAGGCAAAATGAGTATAATTAATATTTGTGTTACCCAGGTTGGTGGTAGACAGCAGCTAAGAAGAGGAAGTAGATAGGACAGGTAGCTTTGGGGACTCCCTGACCCATGAACCTCAGGTCATGCAACTCATGTGGATGATCCTGTCCAACTCTCATGGGATGTGGATGCTGCTCCCCCTCTTCAGGCTCACAGCGGGCTATTCGCTTGTCTAAGGTCACATAGCCTGTAAGTGATGGATTCGGTTTACACAGGCTTCTCTGTCTCCCTAATCCTGCTGAGCAAGATCAGGCGATCAGGACAAGGGCTGGACTCAGGAGGTGAACAGCACAGTTCTGACACCGCCTTACCCTGGGCGTGACCATAGAACTTCACCCTTTGGAACACAAAGAGCAGGTGAGGGTCAGGTTAGGGGCAGGACAAGAGTGTGGCCTTGGCAGAGGGGTTCCCTCAGTTCTATTCCTTGGGTGGCCACCTCACAATCTGAGCCTCAAGTGTTTTCACCCACAAGATGGAGCTAACAATATTTCTACATAGACAGAGGAAGAACTGTTGAGAAAAATGATTTGGAACAGTGCCTGAATACTATTTCCATTTATGGGAGAAGAATGGGCTTTGACATTGGTTTTTTTTCCATCTGGACACTTGGAAGGTAGCCGCTGGATGAGAAGAGCGGATGGGCATATAGGCTGCTAATCACAAAGAGTCCTTTATCTTAAAAATTCAAAGCTACAAAGGCAATGCAAGCAGAGCCACCCTTGTCCACCCAGGGTCCTCATATTCTGATTTTGAACCTGCTTCCTTCTGGGGATCTGAGAAAGAGACTTGGAAAACCATTCAAGCGCATCCCCTGCTGAGAGGCTGTAAGGCTGGGAGTGGCAGGCGGGGAGGATGCGGGAAGCCGTGGCTGGGCGTGGAATGCTGCTCACCCATCACACCCAGCCACGGGGAGCAAGTTCACACTCTGAGGCCCACTGGCTGCCCCCAGTCAAGTTGGACAACTGTCTCCCCGAGCCAGGGAGAGCAATGGACTTGGAGCCAGGGGGAGCCCCACATCAATCATTCCTTTTTTTTTCTCAGCATTATTCTCCCCGCTTAAGAATGCAGTCTTTATATTAGGGTCCCAAAGAGTGCCATTTTCCATAAATGACTCCAAGTTTATCTTTCCTGATGGCAGAGTGGTACTCCACGGTGTATAAACCTCACATTTTCTTTATTCACGCATTGGTTGATGGACACGCAGGCTGTTTCCAGCTATGAACTGTGCTGCTCTAAACAGGGGTAGGCGTGGAGCACTGTAACGTGGGGTCTTTAACTCTTTGGGGAAGAGATCTGGTAAGGGAACAGCTGGATCAGATAAATCAGACACCCAAGCTGAAATATGGTGTGGTTTCTCATATACGCAAGATCATACATCAGGAGATCAATGCTTCTTAAGGGGAAGGGGGATCAAAAGAAGGAGAAGGAGGGAGAGGGTGGATGGGGGATGCAAAGGGGACTGAGTTGTGTCCTGTGGATGTTCTAACTTCACCTAGGGAATGTAAATACCGGGCAGTGCAAACGTACTTTATTATTATTTTTTTCAAATGTACTTAAAAAAAAAAAAAAAAAGCCAAACAGTGCAGACTTTGGTTCCAAACCACACAGGTTCAAGTCCCTGCTCCATCACACCTGCTCAGTGGCCCAGGTCCACAGCAGGGCCTGATTCCTTCTGTGGAAAGTGGCATGGTGTGAGGCATACCACAGGTGCTCAGTGAAGTGTTTACTGTGCTTGAGTTTGAAGGATGAACTTGCTCTCTCGTGCCCTTGTCCAGCAAGACAGAGTTCAAGAGCTCAAGACCCCTCTCAACTCTGTGAAAGTGAAGGCCCTGGGGTAGCAGCCCGCAATGCTTGGTGTTCTGCCAGGTGCTGCCATCTTCAGAGAGAAGAGACCAAACTGGCAGTAGGTCTTCTCTGGGACATGATCTTGACTGCAGCTCTGGGCCACCTCCTCGTGGGGACCTCTGACAGGTCCTGCCACCCTGTCCTCCTCTGGCCCCTGCCCCAGGCTGGTGCTGAGCGGCATACACCTCACTTCTTAAACTTCACTGATCTTTCGGGGCCTGTAGGACCCAGGCACCCTTCCCTCCCTCTCTGAGCTCAGCTTTCTCACACAGGTCATGGTAACAGCACAGATTTTTTTCTGTTCTTATGTATTTGGTACAAGGTCTCACTATGCATCTCGGACTCGCAGTGATCCTCCTGTTCTCAGCCTCCCAGCACTGGGATTACAGGCCTACACCACGATGCTTGGTCTCTGTGGATGGCTCAGCACACCCTGGAGCAGGGCCACAGCACAGCAGGTGGTACAGGGGATTGAACCCTAGTCTCTGTGTTTGCCTAAGCAGGCGCTTAGTTTGCTGAACTATCTCGCCAACCCTAGAAGTACAAATCTTAAAAAGTACAGGTGAGGGACAAAGTAGCAAAACCCAGAAACTATGGCAACACTAATTTAGCACTTACTGCCTACCAGCCCAGGGACTTGCAGATAGGAGGTGAAGGGCCAGGGGACGCTCTGTGCACCTGCCAGCCCCTCCCTGCTATCACCATCAGGCTCCAGAGAGCCCACAGACTCTTTCCTGCCAGCCCTGGTCCTAAGGGTGCAGCCCGATGGCACATACTGTACTGTAAAGGTGCTGGAGTGGGAGCAAGGAGTCTGGGCACGAACCTCGCTGTGCGCTCCCGGCGTCTGCCCAGGGGAAGACGGATGAGCAGCAACTTCTGCCTACCTATGCTTTTCTTCCCTGACCCTGTCCAGGTAGTAGGTCTGTCTGGGCAAGTTCCCGGAGAGTGGGATGCCCAGCCCCTGGCATCCCTGGGGCATCAGCCTCTCCTGGCTCTGGGTTGGTTCTTCTGTTCCCTTCTCCCTTCTACTGGCCCCTCCTGGGCTGGGTTCCCACCTCTTGCAGTATTCTGCTACTTCTGCCTCCCACAATGCCATGCCCCACTGGCTGTTTTCCCAGTACTACCTAAGTCATGGTTCCAGCCAAGGCACCCAGCCATGAAAACAGGCCATGCCAGGGCAGTTCTGGTGGTGCAGGGCCAAGGAACTCTCTCTGCATGTCTGGGGAAACAGCACCCTTGTGGCTGCAAAGCTACACCCCAAGTGTTAGAACCCTCCTTAGGAGAGGCCTGCAGAGGTGAGGAACTGGACTCACCGGGTGCAAACCCCGGCTCTGCCAAGGACTCAGTTTGTAAACCTGGCCAAGCACTTAATCCTCTTGTGTGGCTCAGTTTACTCATGTGTGAAATGGATTATTAGTAAACCGCTAGAAAGATTAGGAGACTTCACAAGGGAGCCCTTAGGACAGGAAGGACTAGGAACAAAAGGAGACAAACCGGGCTCTGAAGCTGGGACTGGCCCCAGGCAACACTAACAAACCTGCCTCTACTGGACCAATCTGGGTCACAGCTATGCAAATAATTTTAAAATGCCTATCTACATTGTGGAGATTTTAGGCAAAAAACACTATTTCCAACTCTCTTTGAGAAACAAAACCCAAAGAACACTGGCTGATGCTGGGCCCATATTTGCATGCAGTGATAGCCAACTGCAGCTGAGGAAAAGCCACTCTGGGGACAGGGATCGAGTCTCCAGGACACCAAAGCCCAGCCTTCTTGCCTCCCCCTCAGTGCAGTCCAGGGTCAGCACTGTTTTTCATTGTGCTGGTGCTATTCCGTGTCCCACAGAGAAAAGGGACCTATTTCTCGCAGCCTTGTCTCCATCACAAGTGAGAAAATGAGTTATGTAAAGTTTCAGAATGGGCTGAATTAATCTGTGATGACAGATGTCAGAACAGCGGTTGCCTCAGAGGACCGGACGTACTGGAAAGGAGCAGGAGCGGGGACAGGAATGTTCTGGAAACGTCCTCTGTCTTGCTTCCACTGTGGTCACGTGGGTGTCTGCATTTGTCAAAACTCATCCAACCATTCACTTTCGGCCTCTGTAGTTTGCTCTATGTCGGTTACACTTCCATAAGGAAAGAAAAAACAAGCAGAAAGGGAACGGTGGGTTAGGAGGTTCTCGAGTTTCAAGAAAAACAGACTGACTCTTGAATGTGAAGAAAATGTCATGAGTTCAATAAGCTGACAACTGTGACAAAGACAGAACTGATGACACCCTTGGGAACCAGCCACTCCCTACATGCCACCAGTCCACACTGGAGTTTAAAACCTGCCATTTAAGGCCACGAATGGTTCACTGACTGGCAAAGAATTGCACAGTGTCCATAGCATACAACCCACAAGCCATTAACTGCCTGTGGCTATTTCAATGCCTTAGTACAGAATAAAGTGGAAAATGCCGTTCCTCACTTGCACTGGCCACATGTGGCTACCAGACAGCGCAGATACAGAACACTGAGATCATCACTGAAAGTTCCACGGGACAATGCTGGTGTCCACAGTGTCCAGCGCTGGGCCTCTGTGTGGTCTCACTAAAGCTGAGTCTCTGGGCAGGGCATCCACCAGGATAGGGCCTGACACTGAGCCGGTGCCCACAAACTACAGGTTCAGTGAGTGGATGAGGGCAGAGGAAGTACACAGTAAGACCTGGGTTTGAATGCCATCAGTGAGGCCTCCAGGTCATTTGTCCTCTGAGCCTTGGTGGTCCCTGTGTAAGGGATGATGTGCCAGGCTCCCTTTCCTCTCGGGACTGGAACCCACAGTGATGTTTGCAGGCACTCAGAGCACCAGGAGCCAAGAAAAGGCCCAGAGGAGAACTGATTTGTGAGCAGGCTGTGGACAGAGGGCAGAGATGATGGACAGAGGAGTGGCAGGGGCCTGAGAGCAGCTACTGAAAACGCCAGGGGTGGTAAAGATAGACCAGGCTGCACTCAAGGCTGCAGGCTCGGGAGGGAGAGCTGCTGAGCACAGGGAAAAATCTACGTTGGCCCCCATGCCTGGTGGCTGGAACCGGAGCTGGGAAACAGCGTCAGATACCCACAAGCTGCACTGTGGTCATGGTGGTGGTACAGGATGCCACCTCGGTTCTCAGGGGCCCTCATCAGGGCCTCCCCATGGGCTGCTGAGAACAGAGAGGACTGGCTTGGCCCACGATCAAGACTCAGCTTTCTCTTCTCAACAGTCATCCTTTTCCACATTCAGCTCTTCAGAGCCTTTCAGAAGCCACAGAGGTCAGCAAATGTTCATTCATTCATTCATTCATTCAACAAACATTTATGAATTTGCTGTGTGCCGGGAAAGAAATTTCTGGTCAGGAATATACCAATGGACAAGAAGAAGCCCTTGGAGGCTGGGGAGATAGCTCCATGGCACAAGTGCCTGCCTGGCAAGTGCAAGGTCATGAGTTCGAACCCCAGTCCTACCGCCTCCCCCCCCCACCCATGCAAAAAAAGTTCTTGCTCCGAAGCGCATGAGTTGTAATAGGGAAGAGACATAAACAAAGTTGCTAATAATAATTGTATATAACATTTACTAGTGCTTACTGTGTGCCAAATATCGTATACTAAGTGCTTTCCTTCTTTCCTTTCTTGTTTTTCCTCCTTCCTTTCTTTTTTGATACAGCATCTCGCTTCGAAGCTTAGACTTGTAGGGATCCTACTGTCTCAGCCTCCCTAGCACTGGGTAGGAGTGTACCACCACGCCCGGTTCTAGGGCAGCAACAGGGTGCCCAGGGTTCCAGGACCAGCACAGCATGCAGTACCGGACATGGAACTCGGGACCTTGTGCTTGCCAGGCAGGTGCTTATGCTGCCGAGCTATCTCACCAGCTCCTCCTTTCTTGACAGCATCTTGCTATGTAGCCCAGGCTGGCCTCAAACTTGCAATCCTTCTGTCTCAGCCTCTTTTTTTTTAGGGAAGGGTCTATAGGTAGACTGTGAGGTCAGCCATGTTCAGCTATGTGACACTGAAGGAGTCCTGTCACCTCTCGGTGCTTCAGCTTTCTCTCTCTTCATATGAGGAGGGCAGCAGTGGTTCCTTGCACCGTGTTAGGAGGTTCAAATGAGATCTTATGGCTAAGGTGCTGCAAATTATGGTCACCTGTCCCCATTGGGCCTGGAGCTCCTAGTATGTCTGAGGAATAACCAGGGCTGGAACATGGAAACCCCGCCTTGCTAGCCAGGGAGCAGGGCCCTGGGCAGTGGCTACTTGGAAGCTGTTCCTGGGCGGCGGGCTCCAAACGGGAGACAGGCCCTTGCAGCAGGCAACCAGGCACCAACAGGGCGGAGGCCTCGCCCATCAGGGCCTTTAGGCCCTGCCCACGAGGACCAAGCCCTGTCCTGAGCATCCTTGTGGGTAGAAATCTGAGACAGAAGAGAGGAGCCTGACCTGTCATTTTCCTAGTACCCTTATTCTGAGGACCCCCAGAAAGTCTAGAGTGAGGTCAGTTCTGGGAGCTGCTCTGGGCCTGCAACAGTGATGAGCCCAGGCTTCCCCAAGAGAGCCTTGTGTTTCTTCACCTTTTGTTCTCCACCTGAGCCCTTTATTACTCAAAACAGGGATGAGTTTGAGGCTCAGCCTCAACAGCCTTTCCACTGTCTGCATGACTCCATCACAGGTTTCATTTAGTAAGTACTTCCTGGGGCCCTCAAGACTTGCTGGCTTCTTGTCCCAAATACCGAGCAGACTTGGCCACCCGAGGACGAGAAGGATTTAATCTCTAGCCCCAGTCCCCATGGCACCCTGCATTGAAATCACAGGGCCTGCTGGATCCTCCCCACTTGTAGACAAGCACTCCCTCAAGGAGGAAATCCCTTCTCAGGAACCTGTCTAAGATGATGGGTGCTTGGTAGGAGGCACGGGCTAGAAAGCCTGAGGAACTCAGGAAGATGATGCAGAAACGCATCAGATCAGGGACTAGGCCACAGAGGAAGGGACCGTGAGGCCACCCGGGCTCCCAGATAAGGGGCCTGGCACAATGGCTGTGTGACCCTGGCTGAGCTTCAACGTTTTCATGAAAACAAGACTCTCTGGGCATGGTGGCACATGCCTGTCATCTCAACACTCAGGAGACTGAGGTAGGAAGATTGCTCTGAGTTTGAGGCCAGCCTGGGGTACACAGTGATTTCAAGGCCAGGTGACACTACACAGCAAAACCCTGTCTCAAAAAACCAAAGGGAAGGGCCAGTCAGATAGCTTAGCAGACTAAAGTGCCTGCTTAGGCAGAGTGTTACAGCTGGGGTTTAATCTCCAGTGTGCTGTGTGGGCCCCGCCCCCAGGGTGAGCTGAGACAGTGATTTTTTTTTTTTTTTTTTTTTTTTGAGACAGCATGGTGGTACACACCTGTAATCCCAGCATTTGGGAGGCTGAAAGTAGATTTGTAGTAGTACTACAAATCTGATCTATGCAGTGAGACTCTATAGACCCTGTAGACCCTGTCCTAAATACATTTTAAAAAAAAGAAAAGAAAAGAAAAGGAAACAGGGTTTATCCTCTAAATCTTTGTGAATGACAGGTGAAAGGCCCAAACCTGGAGGTTGAGGGGCACGCAGAAGACCCCGAGATTCCATCTAGGAATGCCACAGCTATGAGCCTCTCTCTCCTTCCTGTCGGCCTGGGGTTTCCCCGGCCAGCCAGCAGCAGCTGAACACTCCTCAGGACCTGGGCTACCAGCCAGAGCTTCTTAAAGTCACCGGCCTCCTGCCGAGGGCTTAGTGGGACCCAGCCAGAGCCCATCACTTACTGATTCTGGGGATTATCACAGCTTGCAGGATGGCAGGGTGCCGGGCCTGGCAGGAACCCGGCGCTAGCTCTCGCTGGCATGGGGCCGGGACAGCACCCGCATCCCCTGGGAGACTCCACAGAGCCCTGTGTCTCTCCCTTCTTCATCACCCGGGCTGCAGGATGCTGAGGCCATACCCCAGGCCTGGGCACTAACGGCAGTGCTGTCCCACTGGTGCGTGAGAGACAGAAAGACTCTGGCTAGAGATAGAGGATGCGCTAAACCTTGGACCTAGGCTGTTTGGTTTCCGTCTTGGCTTCTGTCATTTATCAGAGCTTAAGGGAGCTCTGGAGGCTTTCTGTGCCTCTTGTTTTTTCACTTGTGAAGTGGTGAAATAATGGTACCTACCCAGCTGGGTTGCTGGAAGGACATTATCAGCGCTCCATGAAGCGTCTGGCACAGAGCCTGGCATGAAGTGGGCGCTCTGCTGGTTGGCCGAACAAGCAGGTGAGTGAATGAGTGAGTCATGTGTCTGCGCTCTGCCCCATGGCACATGAGCCCTTTGGAATCTGCCCGGACACCAATGGCTGCCACTCCCTCTTGTAGGTCTTGATCATGTTCTGCTCACCAGTTCCCTTTGCCAGGCGCCACCTCACCACTGCTTTTTATTCTGTCAACACTGACTTTGAAGCCACCTCCTCTGGGGAGCCTCCTTATTCAGGAAGGAAGGACAGAGACTCAGCTCCAACTGATTTGGTAACAAAGCAAATATCTTGGCTCCCATTACATGAAGGGGGTGGGGTGGGGGTGGGGGTTGCGGTGGGGGCGGGGATCAGGCCTCAGGTAGGAGAGTCCAGGCCTTCACGGGCGCCCCACCTTACCTTGTGGTGGCTGGAGCACTAGAGGAAACAAACTTCTCCTGGGCTGAATTATAAAGGCCCAGGGCAGAACTCTCACCAGCCAGCCTGGTTAAGTACTCTCGCTGGTGACATAGCAGAGGTGGTGCTGGATACCACAACTGGCAGCCAACTAACACGTCCTGGAGTGGAGGAAGAGCAACTCCCCAAGGAAGGGCTTCATTGGTCGCAGGGAAGAGCGGGAAAGGGAGGGTGACAAGTGCCCTGCGGCTCTCCTTCCTCTGGTTTGCCCACACTCTGCCCTCCAGCAGACCATCCAGGGCTGCCAGTGATGGCTCAGGCACTTGGGCACAGGGAGCCAACTCGGGCGCTGGCCGAGGGAGTCCTTAAAGCCCCAGACCCTGGTCACCTTGGCTCCCCAGCATCATAAGGTGAAGACCTTAGTCTGTGTTCTTTCAGTGCCCCTGTGCACTCTAACCACAAGCATCACAATCATCCTAATAAAACCACACTGACCAGGAGACTGTCACCTACCCGTTGGGAAATAGGAAATAGCTCCTACCCCCACCAGTGCCCCGTGGAAAGAGCTGGACCTGCACTCAAAGCTCAGTCTTTAAGACACAACTGTTATGATCCAGGCCACAGAGTTGTGCAGACAAGACAAGTGGAGGGAGGCAGAGGGCCTGGCACACAGAAGGAGGGGGAAGGGACTGTCTCTGAGGCAGGCTGGTCACACTCACCATGCCTCCCCAGTGCACGCAGGGATGTTCTCTGCCAGCCCATTCACAAACTCAGTGGGTGCGTACCAGGCTCCAGCCATGGCACAGGCTACTGGGGAAGGAAAAGGCAGCCCGAGCTGCCACCACACTCTTCTCCCATAATGTCACGCATGTCCCCAAGAGGAAGGACAGTGTAGCAGGTGGGTGTGTGGCACCCACAGGACCCAGCCATACATGTTCAACCCCCAGCTCTGCTTCCTGCTTCCTGTCTGACTTGAGCAGGTGACTAGACTTGGGCCCCAGTTCTTTGTCAATCAGACGATAATCTCACCAGTTCCATAGCTATGGAGAGAGTGAAAACGGTGTACCAGCGCTGTTTGTTTGATTCTCTCACCTATCTGTAAGGTAAACACTGTCACCACCCCTCATTTCATAGACAATAAGCACACAACTCAGAGAGGGAGGGACTGCATCTGATTGCCAGGTCTGTGTGACTTCA
>PVKN010032157.1:0-12317 GCA_004027915.1 Capromys pilorides
AATAAGAAAAAAATTATAGGGGTTGAGGATGCAGAAAATACAAGGTCCTGAGATTGATTCCTGGTACTGCCCAACATTTATTTATTTATTTATTTATTTATTTATTTATTTATTTATTTTTTCTTCTTTTGAGTCCTTATACTAGGGAGACTATACGATATTGGCATATGAAGGTCTGGTTTATTTCACTAATGAGTATATTGTTCAAGATACATCCATTTATATATGAAGTCTTCTAGTCTATCATTCCTTATAGCTGAGTAATATTCCATTTTGTGAAAATACCACATATTTTTCAACCATTCTTAAGAAGATGGGCATTTTGGTTGTTTCCAAGATTTGGCTATCACAAACTGTGCTGCTATGAATATAGGTGCACAAATATCACTATGATATGACGTTTTCAGTTCTTCTGGAAAAATTCCCAGTAAGGGGATAGCTGAATTGAATGGGATTTCTAGTTCTAGTTATTTAAGGAGTCTCCGCACTGATTTCCATAATGATTGCACCGGTCTGCATTCCCACCAGCAGTGGAGAAGGAGAACAAAGTTTTTAAAAGAGCAATTTTTCCTTGTACAGTTTTTCCATCTCACAAGTGCAAAGATGTCTAATGCGGTATTCATTCTTGCTCTGGGGAGGTACTTTCATTCTACTCATGCCTTCAACTGAATGGATGATGCCCAGTCACTTTATAGTAGACAATAAACTTTATTGAAAATCCCCCAGTGTTAATCTCATCCAGTAAATCCTTGTAGAAGCACTTGAATGATGTTTGACTACACTATCTAGGCACTATTATTCAGTGAAGTTAATGCATAAAATTAATGTAGATTAGTTGAACAGCTCCATCCATAAACCAGATCTGATTAATGTCTATAGACCACCACACCTCACAGAAGTAGAATATTCATTCTTCTCAGACTTACACAGAACCTTCATCAAGATACAAAAAAAGGATCATATTCGGGGATCAAAATCTTCACAAAAAACAAAAATCATCCATAATGTGCTCTTGGGCTGGGGAAATAGCTCAATAGAATAAGTGCTTGCCTGGCAAGCACAAGGACCTGAGTTCAATCCCTGGTCCTACAAAAAAACCCCCAGAAACATAATGTGCTCTCACATCACAATGGAATTAAGTGTCAAAAACTGTTAGAGTTCCAGGGTAAGATCTAGAAAAAGATCTTCACAGTTGGGGTCAGGGAGATTATTTTTAAATAAGAGATTCTAAAGATCTATAAACAAAAACTGGGGATGTAACCTGGAAGAGCATATGCTTGTCCTGGGTCCTTCCCTTCTCTCTCTGCTTTCTGGGTGCCATGGACCAAGAAGCTTCCTCTACTGTGACTTCAACCATGCTATTTTGACCTTTGAACCAGCTACCATGGAGTGAATCCACTAAACTAATATTTTGTCTAAATATCCCACATAAGTCTTGTTCATTTGCTAATTTTTGTCCTTTTGAGACAAAGTCTTGCCAGGCGTGGTGATGCATGCCTGTAATCCCAGCACTTCGGAGGCTGAGGCAGGAAGATCAGTGCAAGTTTGAGACCAGCCTGGAGCACAAAATGAGCTCAAGGCTAGCCTGAACTGCACAGCAAGACCCTGTCTCAAAAACAAATATATATATATATATATATATATATATATATATATATATAATATTTTTTTAAAAAAAGAGAGAGACAAAGTCTTACTACTCAGTTCATGCTGGCTTTGAGCTCACTTTGTAGCCCAGATTGGTCTCTAACTTGCAATGTTCCTCCTGCCTCAGTCTCCCAAGTGCTGGGATTATAGGCATGCGCCACCATACCTGGCTTAAAGGAAAACTGTTAAATTGACTTCACTAAAATTTTAAATGTGATTCAAAAGAAGCTATTAAGAAGATGAGGTCAAATCACTCAACTGGGAAAAATATTAGATCATTATGTATCTGATAAGTGACTTGTTTTCAAAATGTATGAGAAATTCTGTTAGCTCAATAATAAAATAAAGGCTGAAATAAATGAAGACCGCCCATCGTGGTATGTATCTAAATATCCCACACAAGTCTTGTGTGTTCAGAGGTGTGGCTTTTGGGTGGTGGTTAGACATAGATTGTTGTACCGAACACTGGGTTAATGGCTGAGTATGACCTTAGGAAGTAGGGTCTGGTGGGAGGTGGGTCACTGGGGATGTAACCTGGAAGAGCATATCCTTGTCCTGTGTCCATCTCTTCTCTCTCTGCTTTCTGGGTGCCATGGATCAAGAAGCTTCCTCTACTGTGACTTCAACCATGCCATTTTGACCTTTGAACCAGCTACCATGGAGTGAATCTACTAAAACCATGAGCCAAAAACAATCCTTTCTTCCTTTAAGTTGTAGTGTTAGGTATTTTGTCCTTATCATGACAAGTGGCTGACATGCCACCCAAATGAGAGTAGCAAAGGCTATGTGCTCCAATCTTGCTCTCAGTGTAGGCCACTGTCACTTGAATTTGGCAGAGACTCAAAGGCAAGCAGAAGAATAGGAACACCTCCTGTGAAACAGGGTTGCAGTGTGCACTGCAGGAGGCTGTTGCCCTGGTGAAGCTGGAGGTGGCTGACTAGAAAAGAGATGTGCTATGGGACATTTGACTTCTCTCATTGGAAACAAGGACAATAGTGATCAATTATTGATCAAGTCCTGGGGTCAGGTGTTAAACAAGTTAATGATTAGCCTCTTGGATTGTCGCTACAGATAGCACCCAGTCTCCTGAGAGTGGACTGCCTTCCTACGCTGGTTACTACCGATAAGAGATTTGGTTTCCTGGGTGTGTAGTGGGTCAAAGTTCCACTTTTATAGATGGTTGGGCCCTTGTTCA
This sequence comes from Capromys pilorides, assembly GCA_004027915.1. Taxonomy (NCBI): domain Eukaryota; kingdom Metazoa; phylum Chordata; class Mammalia; order Rodentia; family Capromyidae; genus Capromys; species Capromys pilorides. Next base: position 2,843 of record PVKN010032157.1, read on the forward strand.
TTTATCTATTCAGGCTCTCACAAACCACCTGTCTTAGTTAATCTTCTCTTGTTGCTGGGACAAATACCCGACACTCAAAATGGGGGGAGGGAAGGTTTATTTAGCTCACAGTTACTGGAGGTTTTAGTCCATATTCAGCTGGCTCCAAGGCAGTGTGGCACATGGGAGAGGGCAGCCTTCCATAGCAGTGGGCAAGAGTAAGAGAGCAGAGCGAGAGGTAGCAGCTCAAGCAACTAACTTCTCTTCCTACCTTACATTGAAATGCAAATCACCCACCCCAAGGGAGGGGCAGCACCAATTTCCACAATAATAAATTACAAATTCCAGAAGCAGCCCCATGACAGCATGAGGCTTTGGGGGGACACCTATGCACAAACCATAACGTTCCGCCCCTGGACTCCCAAAGACTCATACACATCCCTTTAAGCAAAAGACATTCTAGTCCATCTCTGAGAGTTGCCAGTCCCAACAGTTTCAGCATTGCTAAAAAGTCCAAGTCCCAAGTCTCTGTAAGCCTCTCTACAAATGAAGTTAAACACATTCAACATTCAAAAGCACAAGATACACATTACCATTCCAAAAGGTACACAGAGAAGGATACCAAGAATTGGGACCAATACAAATCCAAAATCCGGAAGGGCCAACATTAAATCCTGTAGGTCCTTGTGGAACATCGGAAGCAATCTGTGGCAAATTGTAAGTTCCATGTGGCTCCGCCCCTACAACACTCGCAGTGGTAGCTCCCATGGCTTCTCTCTCAGGCTGGCTTTGCTCCCTCTTTGCATGATCCATGTTCCTGGCTTTTCCAAACTTCTGGGGTTTCCACTGAACAGGCTTCTCACTCACAGCTTTACACACTGCCTTCTCAGGGGCACACTGCCTGGCCTCCCAGGCCTTCTGCAGTTGGGGTGGAAGCCTTCTTAACCTCAGAACTCCTGCATTCTCAATGCACCTAAAACAACTGCCACATGGATGATGCCAAGGTCTGCCGCCAGCTGGAGCAGTAGCCAGGCTTCCTTGTCTCTTGGCTCTAGGGGTTGAGTGCATGGATTGCTGAGCACTCTGACCCTGATTCCAAGAAATAAATTCTCCATGCCACCACCATCCTGGAATGTGGTGCTGCCACCAGTGCCATTCTGGAACAAAGGGCTCAGAGGCTTTCTCCTCAAGGCAAAGTTTCTGACCTTTGCAATTTTGAGGTTACAAAGGGTGGAGACCTGCCACCTCCTGTGATGCCCTTGGGCCATCTTTTCCATTCTCTGGTTCCTTCTCAGTAATGGAGATCCTCTTAGTTCTATCTTTGCAGTCCACAGTTTTATTGGTGCTTCCTTTCTGGCCAAACTCATATTTTGAGCCATGCTTCTGGGTGCCTTGCTCTTGATTTGTAACATAAATCTGGCTAAAAGCCCCCAATAGCAGCCATGCCACCACCCCAATATTTGTCTGCTTTGAAATATCTTTTGAAAGATTCATCAGTCTGCCATGCTTAAACTCAGTCTTAGGCAAAGTCTCTGGGCATGAGCAAAATGCAGACAACTTCTATGCTAAGTCAAAACACAAATGATCCAGAGTCCCAACAACCAATGCAGTCCTTCTTCCTCACAGAAACCTCCCCGACCTGGTCTTTACAGGCCGGCTTTCATCAGCCTTCTGGTCTGACAGATCCCTGTTGTACTGGGGATTGAAGCCAGGGCCTTGAGCATGCTAGATATGTGCTCTACCACTGAGCTACACTCTCACCCCTTTGTGATGAATCTTGAAATCGAGTAGTTTAGGTCTCCAGTGTTGCTCTTAAAAGACTGTGACCTACTCTATATCTTTTTTCATCATTACCTAAGTTTTAAAAGTTAGCCCAACAATTCTTTAGATTGTTACTGGAAAAAAAAAATTGGTCTTGTTTGTTATATTTTAGCACAAAAAATCATAAGGAAGAAATACAATGCCACTGCTCGTGTGTGCTAAGCCAAAGAAGTGACAAGTGAATACAGGAATATAGATGGAGATATTAGAAAGTAACTGGGCATGATGGCCTATAGTTCCAGGTTGTTGGGAGACAAGAGGACTACTTGACTCCAGGAGTTCAAAACCAGCCTGGAAAATATAATGAGACTCCAATCTCAGAGTGATGGTGGGATGAGAAATACATTATGAACATTTAGTGTGTTAATTTTTCCAATTTTTTTTCCTACATATGTCCTTTTCTAAGGTTCTCTACCAGCAGGCGCTATGCTGCATGTTGTCTTGTACCTGGAGGTCTTCCTTGCTGACTCCCACCCCAGTGGTCTCCACCTCTGCTGCAGAATGTCTCCGTACACACCCGCACTATGGCATGACCTGTCCTCAGCTGGTGACCATAGGTTTGGTCTCCAATTTGCTCACAGGAAGTCTTTTGAGGCACGCCTCTGATATGTGCTCAGGCACAAGTGTATCTAGGTGCAGTGGTTTCACCTGGCACCACAAACTTGGTTTTAGACATGACCTAATCTTGTTGTCCCTGTTTCCATACTGGGGCTAGGCGTAACTCCAACTTCCTTCTTGCAAGATTTCTCTGATTTATTAAGGTGTCCCATCAGGATTAGTGACACTTTACACTTGGTTGAGGGGCTTGGCTGCCACTCGGTCCACCTCACTGAGGAACTGTGTGATTATGGCTTCTTCTTGTCACACACACACACACACACACACACACACACACACTCCTACAAAGAATTCTTCCACAATTTCCCTCACTGAGCTCAATAAAAGACGACCTTGCCTTCAAGCCTGCCTTCCCTTGTCTAACTCTTGGCTTCAGGTATGACCCTGCCTCTGGGCCTTTGAATCTGCTCCTCATTCTTACTAAAGTTCTTTCTCTTGGTCTCTTCTCATGGGTTTTATGCTCATTCGACCCCCCAAACTTATCATAACTCACAGTCATCCCCATTCAAAAACAGTATGAATCTTCTCCATGCGATGGGCCTCAGGCAGGAGTTATAATTGCCTTCCTAGGAATGTATATGCAGTAGTGAGTCCCCTTGGGGGTATGTGGAACTGTCTGGGGACATTTGGAGCTATCACTACAGGGGTGGCACTGCTGTTGGCATCTAAGGACTGACTACTAGGAATGCCACTCACTGTTTGCATTAATCAGGGCTCTTCAGAGAGATAAGTAATTGTCCACATGTAAAGAAAAAGAGATTTCCTTTAAGGAATGTCCTTGTATGATGACAGGGGACATCAGTCTCAGGGCATGCGTGCATGGTGAAGCCTGCTTTTTCTGTTCCATTCAGACCTGAAGATTGCTGAGGGACAACTCTGCATCAGAGGCAATTGGCTTGCTTTAGTGCTATGGTCTAAATGTTTGTGTCTCCCCTAAATTCAAGTGTTGCAAGCCCAACCCTTCTAGTGATGGTAGTCAGAGGTTGGAGCTTTATCTCGGGCCAAGAGCCTCATGAATGGGATTAGTGCCCATCTGAAAAGACTGGAGGAAGCTTGCTCACACCTTTTGCTGTAGGAGGACACATGGAAAACACCATCTGTGCAGAGCAATCCTCGCCCAAAACCCAGTTTGATCTTGACTTTCAGCTTCCAGGACAAATAAATAAATACTCTCTCTCATAAGCATTGCCAGAATCATGATGGATTGGGAATCTGTGCACCCTGTATCCCAGTCAAGTTGACCCATAAAATTAACTGCTTCATCATTCTACAAAATCCAGAATAGGCTTTCACAATTCAGAGTTCTCCAGTCCAAAATTTTAGGTGCATTAAGACTGAAAAACAATGGCATAGAGACAGGAGTTGAATATTTTGGATGCATAGGTATATCTAGGGTAAATTCCCATGAAAGGGTGTTCACACGCTTTAACTTTTGTGGTGCTGGGGATCAAACCAAGGGACTTGCACATGCCAGGCATGTACTCTAGCACTGAGCTACATTCCAGCCCGTACATGTCATATTTTAATTGGCTTTGCCAGAGATTCTACCTGTTAAGATGACACTTTACAGTAGAGAATAGAGTGTATGCTTTATCATTAGCCCTTGCATTTTGAGGTATTTATAGTTTAAACATTTTTCTCATCAAAGAGGGACTCTGTAACATGCTAGGGTTCGCTATTTTCTAATCATTTTTATATTGGCATTTGCTGGCTGCTCAAGTGGTGGTGAAGCAGCTTCACATTCCCAAGGGCTGTGAGTCATTTATACCTATTGGGGTTCCTCTTAAGAGGCTTGGGTTGGTATGAAAATTGCTAACTTGAAGTACATCCCCGGGAAGAGAGCAGTGTCCACCATCTTGAGTTATCCACCAGGACTGGGGGAGGACATCCTTTCCCTGGAACAGGGACTCACAGAGAAGGGGAACCAAGGTCAGATATGGTGGTCCACATTGTAATGCCAGTACTGGTGGGCTGAGGCAGGAGGATCACCATAGTTTGAGATCAGCCTGGGCTATATAGTGAACTCAAGACCAGCCTAAGCTATGTAGCAAGTTCCTATTTCAAAAATCAGAAAAGAGGGCTGGGGAGATAGCTCAGTAGAATAAGTGCTTGCCTGGCAAGAGCAAGGTCCTGAGTTCAATTCCTGTACAAAAAAAAAAAAAAAAAAAATCAGAAAAAAAACAAAAGGAAGACCTGTTGGCAAGTGCGAGGTCATGAGTTTGAACCCCAGTCCCACCAAAAAAAAAAGGACCTGCAAGATAGCTCAGTAGACTAAGTACCTGCTTAAGCAAGTACAGGTACCAGGGGTTTGATCCCTGATACCACATGCCACACAGGCCCCTCCCTTGAGTACACTGAGTCAGTAACCTAGCCCACGTATGGTGGCACATGCCCATAATCCCAGCACCAGGGAGGCTGAAGACAGGAGGATCACTACGAGTCCAAGCTGTATGGTAAGACTCTGTACCAAATACATAAAAACAAACAAACAAACAAATAAATAAATAAATAAATAAATAAATAAATGGAAGGACAACCAGGTCCCTGACATCTTTGCGAACCAGGTTCCACTGCCTGCCTGCCTTCTCTCCTGTGGTCCCACCCCCAGCTCCTACTACAGTGACTCTTCCCACTTGATCCAGAAAATATGAGAATCTTTCTGGAGCAAACTGGGGAAGGTGGAGTTAGCTGCAACTCCTGGCAGCCTTGTCTGTTCACTGGCCCCATAGCTGCTGCTTTAGAAGCATCCCATAGCCCGTGGCATTGGGCTGTACTTGGGCTTTCACCTCTAATACCTCCCCAGTGCCTAGAAACCAGGCAGCATCCAGGAGGTGGTAGGGCACCACATTCACTTTGCATGTGTAAACAGTGACACATTCCTGCAGTTTCAGAGAAGGCTGCAAGTCACACGGGCCTAGCTTGCCCAACACCATAGTCCAACTCTTTGTCACTGCAGCACTTGCATAACTCAGTGACTCAAAGTGGTTCCCAGCTGTCTGGGCCCTGCCTTTGTTATTCCTGTTGACCCTCCCACAAGTCACCAAGGACTCCTCCCTACTCATCCCTGCAGGTGGCTGGCTGCTCCTGCTTGCCTTTCTTATGGTTCTGGACCTCTGCTCTCCTCTCCTCTGGCTTCTTGGCTCTTTTCTCTATACCACAAGGTCAGTTCCTTTGGCTGGGACCCTCAGCCCTACCAAGTCCTAGCCTGTGAATATTCTCTGCCTCGACAACAGGCCACAGCCTGGCCACATCAGTGGCTCTTTGTGGCCCACTCGGAGCTATTGAACTCCAGGTCTGCTGTGATGCTTTCTGGTTCTTCTCTCTGGCAACATCTAGAGAATACAGAGAAAAGGATGCTCTACTAGGTACATGGGAAGCGTGCTGTGTCAGAGAAATATACCACAAAGTCAGAGGTATATTTGACTCACCTCCCACCTCAGCTCGAGGGGCTATGGGGTTTTTCCAAAAATGTTCTCTGTCTCTGACTTTCAAAGTCCTTCCTAGAGCAGATACTTACCTCTTCTCCCTCGTTGTGGCTATTACATGCTGTTTTTTGAGGCTGAGCACAAGCATTTCTTTAAAAGTTCTTTTGATGCCAGGCATGGTGGCATATACCTGTCTTGTGTGCATACACTAATCTATACTCTGGGCATTAATGTACACACTGGACCCAGGCCAGGAAGTTTTTTTTTTTTTTTCATTTTTCATGTGTGAGAAGTAAAATGTCACTGAGTTCCCCTCTATACCTTTCTATCCACCCCATGCACAACTTCTGTCTTAAATTTGGAGTTTATTAGTGTCTATTTATTGTCATGTTTTAATTGCCAGTTCAAAGCCATGATATGATGTTCATTTGAAGAATTCTAATCTGTATATGAATGAAATCACACTGAATGAACATTTCTACTGAAACTTTTTTGGCCCAGATTTATGTTCCTGTGATTCATCACACTGATAAAGACCAAATGTATTCATTTTAGCAGTTATGTGAGTAATTTTTATGAATTTGTCGGAACAGACTCATTCACTTCTCCTGATGATCTTTCTAACCTTTTTTATTATTATTAACAGAGCCCTGCTGTTTTGTTTCTCTCCACTCATATGGAAGAGGCTCATCTGGTCACAGGAGGGGGACATCCTAGCACCTGGCAGCCTCAGGTTAACATACTGCCATATGACTCCCATGTGCTTGTGCCAATTTATAGCCCTACCCAGAGAGATTTTGTTGCTTGCTTCCTCTCTATCTGTCATGGTTTGGGGTTTTTTGCAAGGGGAACAATGTAATACTGGACTCATTTTATAGTATTAGTTTATAAGGAACCACCCAAGAATTATATACAACAAATATAGGAAATCTATCACACACTCAACACTAAAGACTCCAGTTGAGGGCGTGGATCCTAACATCCTGCATGAGTCCAGATGAAAACCTAGAGCTCATAAAAATGCCTCCCACTAGTCCAATTGGAGGCCTACAGCCCATAAGTCTCATGTGGTCCTGCTTCATGGCTCTGTGCTGGAAAGGCCCAAGGGTCAGTGGTGGAAGCTAAGAAGTTTATGCGAGTGTGATGAAGGATCTGTACTAGCAGACTGAGAGATCTGAACTGGAACTAGGAAGCAACACAGAATGTAAGTATCAAAGCTCTCCCAAAAGTATCATAACCATCTTCAGCAACAGTGAGGTCCCAAACTCCTCCAGTGATAAGGAAAGCTGAGTTCTCATCAGGAAAGCAAATGTGACAAGTTGCTCCATGAGACTGAGCAGTGAACCATCTTTTCCTCTGGAGCCAGGAATTCATGCTCAAGATGAGGACCAAAGCTCGTCCAAAGTTCATTGGGGAAGCCAGCATGACAAGGTCCTCCAGCAGAACAGCCCAAGAGAACCAGCAACTTCCAATGGCTCCAACAAGTTCTCCAAACAGCATTCCTAACAGAGTTCTGACAGCTTCTCTTGTTCTACCTTTTATGCTGCTGGCAACAACCTCTTCCATGTCTTAATGGTTTGGTCACAATTATTTTTAGCACTGAGTGGCTGAGTCATGTTCCACTGCCAGGATGAATCACAATTTATTCATCTGCTTACCTGCCAAAGGACATGTGGGTTGCTTCCCCATTTCCTCAATTACGAATAAAGCCACTTTCAGCATCTGGTGTGGGCTTTTGAATGGACATAGACTTTCACCTTGTTTTCATACACAAGAAGAAACACATTGCTGGATCATATAATAAGAGGACATCTACTTCTATAAGAAATTGCTAACTTGTCTTCCCAACTGCCAGTCCCACCAGCCATGATGAGGAGTACCTTTTCATATACTTATTTTCCATCTGAGTTTTGCTTTGGCAAGATGTCATCTCAGATACTTTGTCATTTTTTGATGGGGTTGTTGGTTTTCTTACCATTCAGTTGTGAGTGTTATTTCTATATTATAGCTAACAGTACTATGTTAGATATATGTTTTATGAATATTTCCTCCTATTCTATGGCTTGTCTTCTCATCCTTTTGCCAGTCTTCTCACAGAGCAAAACATTTTAATTTTAAGTAAGTTCAACTTTTCAGTTTTTTTTAATAGATTGTGGCTTTGATGTTTTATTTCAAAGGCATTGCCAGTCATAAGGTCAGCTAGATGTTCAATGTTACCTTTTACAAGTTTTATAGTTTTGGTTTTGTGTTTAGATCTATGACACATTTTAAACTATTTTTATGTAGATGTTTAGCTTCTATAGTACCATTTGTTGAAAAGCTGGCTATTCCTTCTGCTTCTAGTTTTTGGGAGAGATTATAGACAACTGAGTGCAACTCAGCATCTCTGAAATTTGGAATTCAAACACTAAGGAATAACTACTTTGATAATAATAATAAAAAAGAAATAGATGCCTAGGAATCAAGAAAGCTCTTATAGAGAAATTAAAACCTGCAGAGAAATTGAAGAGATGGAACACAATGCAGAGAAGAAAAAGGATGATCTGTACTTTCTCCTGGATCCTGGTTTTTGGTATGTGGCTTGTGGAAAAAGGAGACTGAATTTACAGAGACAAAATGAAAGATGAAGACTCCAGAAGACTGAGGGAGAAACAGGCCAGTGGGTGGTATGACCTCCAGAGAGATGCAACATTCTACCACATTTCAAGTCCTTCAACAGGCAACAGCTAGCTCGTGAATAACTCCAGCCCAAATGCTTGAGCAACTCCAGTCCAAGCCAGTGAGAGTGCTTAGTTGTATACCAGCCTGGGGACAGGTTGATTGTTTGAACCAGCTGTGCACAGCTTCACTTCAGGTGTTACAGTGTTACAGTCCCACAGTGACTGGATGAGAAAGACAGGCACAGGACACAACTGTGGAAGGGATCCACAGTTGTGGATTTGTGCTAAAGAAAACAGACTTCACCCATGCAGCCAGAGGCCAGGCCCAGCTTGATGAGTTTTCACAGTTGAAAGCTCTGTCATTGGTGCCCTCAGCCTCTCCCTGCCTGCTAGTGCTGCATCCACCATGGATCTGGGGTTGGACTGCCTTCTTTATCTGTAAGAGTGAGCAGATACATCTTGATCTGGATACTGTCCCAAAACTGTAGATTCTGTAAGAAAAACCACACATTCAAAATCACCAAGGAATTTTTTTGTGAGTATGAGTGTTGTTTGGGGGGTTTTGCTTTATCTTTTTCTGTATTTAGGACAAGGTCTACAGGTCTCACCACACAGATTGGACTCATAGTGATTCTCCTGTAGTACCATACCAAGTCTCAATCACCATATCAGTGTGCTCCTCGGATGGGGTTGGCACAGCACACAGGGATCGAACCCCGGCAGTTGTGCTCTGCCTAAGCAGGTGCTTTAGTCCACTGAGCTGTCAGGCTGGCCCTTGTTTTATCTTCTCTGCTTTCTTCCAGTTGATTGGAGTTCAGGGACTTTTCCTTTTTATTTCCTTGTTTATCTCTTTTTTCTCTTCTCCCTTTTAATTTTTCTTTTTTCTTTTTTTTCTTATTTTTACTGCATATATAATTTTTTCCTCTCTTTTTTATTTATCTTCCATTTAGAAGTTTTTTTTTCTCTTACCTT
>PVKN010032158.1:0-12323 GCA_004027915.1 Capromys pilorides
GAGAGAGAAGAAACAGAAAACTAGGTCTGAGGCCATGAGCTAAAAGAAAGCTGTAGGCTGGGCCTCAACCCCTCCCTTCTGAGTCCAGTCTGCCGGGCTTCCTGCCCCATCTCCTAAACCTCGGTGACAATTAGCTTTTACTGCTGCTGAAGTGGGTCATGGCCCATCCACTCTGTTAAGTGAGATTCTCTGAGACAAATGGCCCCTTACTCCAATGAGCAATCTGTGTGACACTCAGCAAAGCGTCCACAGCGTGCTCTGGTGAGGTACCTATGCTCTTGCACGACTATAAGCGAACTTGCCTACGCATTGCCTTACACAGAAGAGTTTTCTTCAGCACGCAGTAAATAAGCAAATGAGCCAAGAATGGGAAACCTGTAGCGATGGGAAGAGTAAGATTTATAGACACCTGCCAGGAACCCAGTACCCAGTGCTGCTGTGTTGGGGAGCTACAGCTCACCCTGAGAACATTCCAGAGATAAAATCTTGACACATACTTTGACATTCTGTCCTCCCAGAATCCCTTGCTGTGGATAACAGTCACCATTCCTTTGTGCGCCCAGGGAAGCCAATCATGAGAGGCTGTCTGCCAGCACCAGCCACAGCAGTCAAGAGCAGCGGAGTGAGGTTGAACACCGGCTGTCCACACTGCGGTGGCCTCCTTGGGACCCGATGGCCACAGCCAGCCTGGTGCACAGCAATCACCATCCTCACGCAGAGAGCTCAAGTGATTGTTTCAGCGTAGCCCAACCAGCAGAACAGACCGCGAACACAAGCTGATTCCTATCCTATCAAAGGACCCTCTTGGAAATACCGCAGAAGCAGGGTCTGTGTCCAAGAACTCTGCCTCTACTGCCGTGTGGGGCATCTGCACAAAGACAACATGTCGGCTCACACACCAGAGGGTGGCATGACCATGCCCAGCCTGGCTCCTGACTCTGGTTTTCTGGCTCTTGTCACTGGTTGGTGGGTCAAATGGGAATCTTTTCCAGGTTCCTGGTGTTGTGAACAAGATGCGTAGAAAAGGAACAGAAAGTCTAGGCTTGCTGAGGATGGAAAGAGGTCGCTCTGTTGAGGGAAAAGAGAAAGGGGTCTTCGGGTCCAAAATCCAGGGGCTGGCTTCCTTGCACGCAGAAAAGGCGCTAGCAGCTGTCCCATCCAGGACGCACTTGGTGCAGCACCAGCTCTGAACTGTCCAAGACTCACTTGAATTCCCCTGCTATACACAGCGGATGGAAAACCCCACCTCCTGCTCTGCGCCGAGTCCGTGCCCAGGAGCTCCGGCCTCACTGTGGCTCTGCGTCCTGCGCGAGTCCTCCGAGCGGCTGCGAGCTTCAACACCTTGCACTCAGCTGGGGGCCGAGTTTGGCCCAGTCTTGATCTCTGCTCCGTTCTGATCACGCACATGGCTGACGTTTGGGGAGTGTGGAACCTGTGTAACCTTCACAGGTGAGGCGCGCTCCTCCACTGTCCCCTGCCTGGGACAGACTCTGAGCACTGGCTCTTGGCCACACTCCGTATGGCCCTCTCCCAAGATGGTCATGTGCATGGCGTTCCCATCCCTCAGACAGTGGTCAGCCCGCATCCTAGGACGAAGGGGTCTCCTTTCTTTTCTCCTCAAGTTGCTGGTCTTTGCGCGTTCCGTTTCACAACAGACCAAAGCCTAAAAGACGGTTGTGAGTTTGGCACATTTATAGCAAGCATCTTTCTAAATGATTGGATGGGGTGTTGAAACATTTTTTTGTGATTTAAAAATATCTTCCATGTTACATTTCTGCCCAAATGTCCTTCTTGGGTAGGAGTGTGATCTGGGAGATGATGCTTCCTATAATAACACACAGCTGTAGAGGCACAGTACTTAAGAGCAAGGCTCCTGTCACCTAATTCGGTGGAAGTGCAGCTCCTCACGGTCCAGAGGGTGGGGCGAGTAAAGGCAGAGCGCCACCAACTCTGCTGTGTGTGGAGTTCATGGCCTTGAGGAGGGAGGGAGGGAGGGAGGGAGGGAGGGAGGGCGAGAGAGAGAGAGAGAGAGAAACAAGGAGGAGGAAGAGAAGGAGGAGGAGGATGGAGAGGAGGAGGAGGATTGGAAGGAGGAGAGAGTGGATGGAGGAGGGGATGGGAAGAGAGGGGAGGGAAAGAAAGGAAGGAAGAAGGGAAGGGAATGGAAAAGAAGGGCAGGGCAGGGCAGGGCAGGGAAGGGAAGGGAAGGGAAGGGAAGGTGAACTTGGCAGCACAAGCCTGTAATTCCAGTTACTCAGGAGTCTGAGTTCAAGTTCAGAGGATTTCAAGTTCAAAAGCAGCTTGAGCAATGTAGCAAGATCTTGTAATAAACACACACACAGACAAAAAAATAAAAATAAAAATAAAAAGATAAAAATCAAAATCAGAAGGGTAGCTCGCTAGTAGAAAACTAGCATGAGCAAGAGCCTGGGTTCAATACCCAATGTGAACAATTAATATTAATAATGATGGTAATGATAATGATGATGGCAGCAAACTTGCCAGCCCCACCTCCACTGTGAAGACCAGCAGCAGAACAGCCCTGGCACTGCGCTCTGCTCTGTCCAGCACCCTAGAGTCTCCTCTCCTGATCTCTCATAGAGCAAGGAAAGGAGGCCCCACTGCTGCCCACCACCCCTTCATCCAGGACAAAGCAAGAGCAACCCCAAAGCTACCAGCAGCCTTGACCTCAGTGCCCAAGTGGGCCTCGTCCTGTACACAGCTGGGCTGGAACAGATGCACCAGGAAACTCCATGGGCAGTGACCAAGGAGAGAAGTCACTGAGGTGGACAGCCCCTCGGGCCCTAAATATGGCAGTGCTCCCTCCACAAATGACTTCCTGAGGTTTCGTTCCTTCTCCTCCTGCATACAGAAACATGGCATTGGACGTAGCTAAGTGTGGAAAGCTAAGCTTAGAATCTCCTCATGGAAACTGCTCCCAGGGAAGGAACAGCTGGGATGAGGGAAAGCAGAAAAGGAGAGAAAGAAGGAAGGGAAATACCTGTGTAAATACACAGGATGACTTGGACAATTGTACTGCCGATTTCTACTTGTTCTACTGAAAGGAGCAATGAATGCTCAAGTGTTTTTCTTCTTTTTATTTTTTAAATGTATCTAATACAGAGTCGTCAGTGTCTCACTACACAGATCGGACTCATAGTGATCCTCCTGTTTTCAGCCTCCCAAGTGGTGAGATTATAGGCATGCACCACCACGCCCAGTCTCATTGCCTTTCTCATTGCACCCCTGGAGTGGGGCCAGCACAGCCTGTGGAGCCAGGGATCAAACCCTGGTCCCTGTGCCTGCCTAAGCAGATGCTCTAGTCCACTGAGCTATCTGGTCAGCCCTTTCCTTTTAATTTTTTTGACTAATTTTGCACACTTATATCAGGCAACCAAAACAACGAATCTGAAGACAGCCTATGCAATGTGGCAGCCACTATTGAATTCCTATCATCTGGTTTAGTGAAATTCTATATCATTTCTAATGAATTTTTAAAACTATTTTTATTCTAGTCAAACCAAAAAATAAAGAATCTCTTTATAGCTACCCAATTGAAGAAATACCAAGGTGAGCTAGAAATAGAATAGAGACAGTGAAAGACAAGCTAACCCAAATAGACAGACAGACAGGCAGGCAGGCAGGCAGACAGACAGATAACCCAATAAACCTCATCATCTGTTTGCCGTTTGCTTTCTCTGAAACTGAAGCTCATAGCAGCTCACAGTTGCATTTGTGTCTGCAAAGAAGTGAATACTCAGGAAGCTGATTTTCTTGAAAGGCCTGCGTTTTAAGTATACAGTGCATGCTGTCATGTTGAATCACTCACAAATCCGTTTTGTTCCTCTGGGTCCCTTCCAGGGCTCAGTCTGGGAGGAGCTGGTCTTTCTGAGGTTCTAGGGCAGCCCTGGCATAGGGAATGCATGACAGGGAAGTGACATCTGTCTACTTCTTGGGAGACGAATGCAGGCACCCAGGGAAGGTGACCCGGCTGTGCTGTGGGCAGGCTCTGTGCTCGCTCATCCCCCTCTTCAGATCCCACCTAAAGTGCTCAGGCTGGAGACTCTAGCATGATGAAGCTGCCGGTCAGTCCCAGAGAGAGAGAAGCCATGTGCACAGCTCCGTAGCCCCAGGCCACAATCCACAGCACTGCTGCTCTGTGACTGCAGAGCCCAGCATCAGGAAGCTGAGCAAAGATCCTGGGGCCGAGAGGTAGGAGGGAGAAGGGCCAGCAAAGGATGAATCTGCTGACTTCTACCAATCGATATCATAGTAGGTCTGGGGACTCCAGATGGTGACTGAGACAAAATGGTAAAGAGTGCTATCCTTGGTGTTATGGTTCATGTCTCATTGTTTCCCCAAAGCCTCATGCAATCATGGGGCGGGGACTTCTAGAGTTTGAGACATGAGTCATGATCCACTGGGATTATGTGTTCTAGTACTGATGGGACTATGAGTCTGAGTACTTCTGGGATTATGGCTGTGGAATAAGGCGGATAGGCTGAGGCAGAGAGCCTGAATGTGATATAAAGAGAGACAGAGACAGACTCAGGCTGTTGCTCTGTGCTCCCCTGGTTGTTCTGCCACCATGAACTGGATGCTCTCTTCTCTGTTCCACTCAGCCTTGGGCCAGCTGAATATGGACTGAAACCTCCAGTAACTGTGAGCCAAATAAACCTTTCCTTCCTTCATTTTGAGAGTCAGGTATTTGTCCCAGCAACAAGTAAAAGTAACTAAGACAAAATTTGGTACCAGAGAAGTGGGGTCATTGCTGTGGCTATACCTGACAATGTGGATTACAAGATTTTGGGAATGGCTTATGGGAAGAGATAGGAAAGGTTCAGAGATGTCGTCTACAAGCGAAGCACTGGAAAAGCTTTGACTGGGACACTCTGGTCAGAACTCAGACCAGAAGACTGGCTTGAAGGCTGGATATAAAGAATGGCTCATGAGCAGAGATAGCAAATATTTGGAGAGGTCTTCTACTTGCGAAGGGCTGGAAAAGCTTCAGCTGTTCTGTAGAGGAGATTCTGGTCAGAACTCAGACCAGAAAACTGACAGAAGGCCTGCCTGTAAAGATCAGGTTGAGGAGGTTTCTGCTGGGAAAAAGGATAGCATTGATCATTGGACTCCAGATCATTTGTGCTGTGGATTGGCTGAAAGTCTGTCAGAATTTTGCTCATGCCCAGAGACTTTGCCTAAGACTGAGATTAAGCATGGTGGACTGATTAATCTTTCAAGAGATATTTCAAAGCAGTGAACTATTGGAGCAGCGGCATGGTTGGTACTGGCAGCTTTTAGCCAGATTTATGTTGACAATCAAGAGCAAAGAGCCAAGCAGGATGATTTAAAATATTGTGAGTTTGGCCAGAAAGAAAGGACCAGGAGAGCTGTGGATTGCAAAAATGGAACTGAAAGAATCCGCATTGCTGGGAAGGAACCAGAGAATCAAAAGTATGGCCTGGGAGCATCACAAGAGGCGGCAGCTCTCCACCCTTTGCAGCCCCAGAATTGCAAAGGAGAGAGACTTTGCCTTGAGACGAAAGTCATAAGAGACCCGAGTACCAGAATGGCAGCAGCGGCCAAATCAGGTTCCAAAATGGCACCAGCATGGAGAAGTTGTTTCTCAGAATCAGGGTCAGAGTGCTCAGTGATCTAAGCCCTCGACCCCTACAGCCAAGAGAGAAGGAAGCCTGGCTACTGCTCCAGCTGGCAGCAACCCTTGGCATCATCCATGTGGCATTCATTTTAGGTGCATTCAGAACACAGGAGCTCTGAGGTTAAGAAGGCTTCCACCTCAATTTCAGAAGAAGGTCTTGGAGGCCAGGCAATGTGTCCCTGAGAGGACAGTGCGTGAAGCAGAGAGTGAGAAGCCAATTCAGTGGAAACCCCAGAAGTTTGGAAAAGCCAGAAATGTGAATCATCTAAGGAAAACTACAAAGAAGCAAATCTGGCCTAAAAAAAAAGCCATGGAAACTACTATCAAGAGTGCCATAGAGGCGGAGCCACGTAAGGCCTTTGGAGCTCATAACTCAGCACAGACTGCTTTGGATGTTCCAGTTGGAACTATGGGATTTAATGTTTACCCTGCTGGAGTTTGGACATGTGCTGGTCCCAGTGTTTTGTATTACCTTGTTATTTGCAACTTTTGGATTGGTAATGTTTATCTTGTACCTTTGAATGTTGGATATGTTTAACTTTTGTTTTATACAGGGGCTCACCGTTGAGAGTTTGCCTTGGATCTTGGAGGAGACTTGAGATTTGGACTTTTCAGCAATGCTGAAACTATTGGGACTTTGACAACTCTTTGAGATGGACTAAAATGTCTGTTGCACAAAGGGATGTGCATGAGACTTTGGGGGTCCAGGGGTGGAATGTTATGGTTTATGTCTAGTTATCCCCCCAAAGCTTCATGCAATCATGGGGCAGGGACTTCTAGAGTTTGAGACGTGAGTCATTATCCACTGGGATTATGTGTTCTAGTACTGATGGGACTATGGGTCTGAGTACTGCTGGGATTGTGGGTGTGGCCTAAGGTGGATAGGCTGAGTCAGAGAGCCTGAATGTGATATAAAGAGAGACAGAGACAGACTCAGGCTGTTGCTCTGTGCTCCCCTGGTTGTTCTGCCACCATGAACTGGATGCTCTCTGCTCTGTTCCACTCAGCTTTGGGCCAGCCGAACATGGACTGAAACCTCCAGTAGCTGTGAGCTAAATAAACCTTTCCTTCCTTCATTTTGAGTGTTGACTATTTGTCCCAGAAATGAATAAAAGTAACTAAGACACTTGGGCTCTTAAAAAATTGTCTGGCAATCCTTAAATTGGAAGAAAGTTTGTCTCTGGAAACAGACAGTAACCTTGATGCTGATGTTAAACTTTTCACTTTCTCCTCAGAATAATGAGGGCAATAATGGTGCTTTACCTTACAGAGGATTACTAGACAATACCAGGAAGAGCTTAGGGTGGCACTTGGCCAACTGCATGCTCAAGAAGTGCTACTGTTATCGGAATGACTTTTAACTCATCATTAAAACACAGACAAGGACTTGAAGAAAAAAATCTCTCTGGAAGAGTTGAGAGAATGTTGTTAAGTAAGGCATTCAGACTGCTGTTGGGGAACTAGGGAACTTTGCTGATACCTTCCCCAATCTTGATGCCCAGGTGAGTTCAAGAAAGAGGCAGTGTCATTATGTACCTGCTTAGGCAAGGCACTCTACCAGGCAGGAGCCAAAGAGGAAATAAAATATGCCTGCCCCTTGGTAGCCACAGAAAATTTGTTCTAAGAGCCCTGCAAATAAAATATGCATGCAGAAGCCCTTTGGTGCAGTGGCATGACATCTCCATAGGACCCCTGTACATCTTCTTGTGCACTTTAAATCATTTCTAGATTACTTACGAAGCAACATGAAGAGACCTAAATACTGCATAAATAGTTTCATTGTGCACTTAGGGGAAAATAGTGAAGGAAAATTTGTGTGTTCAGTACAAGTTCAATTTGTTTTCAAATATTTTCAGTTATCTGTGGTTGACTAAATACATGGATGGCAGACTGCACAGATAGAGAATAATAAGACTCTGCTTGAAAAATAATCACAAAAAATAAAATACAAGTTAGTGGGAGTCTGGAATGTATAGCCAGCTTCTAGTTGCAGAGCAACTAAAAATGTATTTCGGCAAAATAAACTTTCAAGCTGAGTGCCTGGGGCTGTATCGAGCCATTTATTTATCTTTAAAGTAATTCCTTTAACTCAATGCATTCCATTGTCTCAAATCTGGTTTAAGATTAGATAGAAAAATTGTATCTCTTTAAATGCCTGGTAGAAATGATTATTTGCATCCTCTAAAAACAAGTAATAATGTTTGGGTGCACTTTATGTTGACTTCGGAGAGAAACAGTCTCTTTCTTTCTCGTAAAATAAGCACAGGAGACTGAAGGACTAGGAAAATGGACTCCGGGAGAAGACAGTGCTTTGTGGCACGGCTGACGCACAGACTTAATGAAGAACTGATCTCCAGGGGTCGTGTGTGCACGGACGGTCGCAGTGTGTCATGGCGTTGCCCCTCAGTGTGTAGCACGTTACCCTCACTTGCGGCCTGCATTTCCTTCCTGGTTCCACCCTGCGGCTTGGTCATTACCCTAATTGGGAGTGCAGAACTGGTTGCCATGGTGCCAAAGTGTCCTTGCAGAGAAGTCTTCATGGATGGGGACTGAGAGGCTAACCACATCATTCTGTCCCCTGCCCAGAAGCCGGGACCTCACAAAGCATAGTACATGGAGACGGAATCGGGGACGAAGGAGGTGGGCTGAGAACTTCAGAACTAAATTTCACAGTGCCAAAAATTCTCAGTGCTGTGAAGAGGTCTCAGAAATCATGCAGAGCGAGCTGGAGCCCTCTCTTGCCAATCTTTTTTTTTTTTTTTAACATTTATACTTTTTTTAAATTTTTAATAAGAAATAACAATATGATAGTTTCAAAACACATTAGTAGTGCATTCATAATAATTGATACATTGAATATTGTTGTCCTCATAGTAGTTACACAGAACACAGGGTGTAGACATGATAAATTTTCTAATCTATATTGTTAGGGGAGGAAAAAAAGAAAATAACAACAACAACAAAATTTTATCTTCTCTTTGTACAAAGAGGGAGTAGTTGTATACATAGTCCAACATTTCATAATTGTAGTGAGATACCGGTGAAACTGGCAATGTTGGAGGCTGTTGGTATAAGCCTCTTACAGCTCATCATACTAATCTAGTTCTGTGTTCTATGCTTCGTAATTAGGCTTTTCTGCTGGGTGATCAAGGGCAAGTTAAGGCCAGACTTGTATAATAGATCATTCATCTTTTGTATCTTCCAGAGCCAAATCCTCTCAGGATTAACTTTGGAACCATGTACAGTGCTTTGTAGAGCTGTTGCCAGTGTCAGCCATCGAGATGAGTCATGGCTATTGCTTAACCAGTTTGCTGTCTGTGAAAGCCTGAGAGAATGTCCTCTCTCTAGGTGACTGTCCTTAGGCACACTATACTTTGTTTATCCCTTTCTCTGAGGTCCCTTAATCTCCTTGAACAGAAAATTTGGGAAACCTCTGAGGTATAGGATGTTACAGCACAGGTTCTCTTATGTCCTGAGTCCTCACTGACCTTGAAGGCCAAAATGTTGGCTATCCTCGTAGCCTTTCTTTTCTCCAATTTTGGTCTGTTAACTTACATTCTCAACCCTCCAGCAGAGAAGCTTCATGATACTATTACTCTATAACATAGATAATTGAGCTCAATATCACTGTCTTTCTGAGTATCAAACATCTTAGACTTATCTTGCAATTGGTACTTTCTGCCAATCATTGATATTCTAATAAATCTCTTTAGAATTTGATAAAAGCATTTAAACATCTTTACACAGACATGTAGAAATCCAAGGATGTACAAAATTGCAGCCTAGCAAGTGTGTGGCATTTTGTCTAGTCTCTTACTCTCACTTAATACCCTTTTTTGTTAACCAACCATTTATTTGAGAGGGAGTAGAGCAGTAACTGAGTTTACACTGGAAGCAGTATACATTTAAAAGACCAGAACAACATGGATTCCAATCATAGTTCCAGTGTTGCACACTGCTATCATCAATGTGAAAAATCTTTTGAAGTTCCTAGGACCAATATCGAATTCATCCTGTGTACATAAGTGTATAGTTCTGCTCCTGCTATGTTTCCGCTATTTTCTGCTTCCAGTCACTTGGTTGTTTAATCCGCAAGACTTTGATTTCCATTCAGCTGTGTTACGCCTTTCCATTTTTATTTTTTCTTTAGATTTCTTACACTAGGGAGACTATACAATATTTACACATGTAGGTCTGGTTTACTTCACTTAGGAGTATATGTTCAATATGCATCCATTTATATATGAAGTATTCCAGTTTATCATTCTTTATAGCTAAGTAATATTCCATTGTATAAAAATACCACATCTTTTTCAACCATTCTTCAAATGATGGGCATTTTGGTTGTTTCCAAGATTTGGCTATTACAACATAGGTGCACAGATATCTATCGCTATGGTATGATGCTTTCAGTTCTTCTGGAAAAATTCCCAGTAGGGTGATAGCTAGATTGAATAGGTTTCCAGTTGTAGTTTTTTAAGGAGCCTCCATACTGCTTTCCGTAATGGTTGCACCAATCTGCATTCCCACCAGCAGTGGAGAAGGGTTCCTTTTTCCCCACAGCCTCTCCAACATTTGTTGTTCGTTGATTTCTTTATGATAGCCATTCTTTCTGGGGTGAGATGGTATCCAAGTGTTGTTTTAATTTGCATTTCATGGATGGCTAGCGATGTGCAGCATTTCTTCATGTACTTATAGGCTTGCTGACTTTCTTTCCCTGAAAAGTTTGTGTTCATCTCTGATGCCCATTTGTGGATTGTGTCTTTGAATTTTGGGACCCTAATGGTTTTTAGTTCTTTATAAATTCTAGATAGGAGACCTTTGTTTGAATACTAATTAGTTAAAATCTTTTTAAAATTTGTGGGTAGTCTTTTCACTCTGTTGGTAATTTCTTTTGATGTGCAAAAACTTCTTAGCTGAAGGAGGTCCCATTTGTTGATGTTTTCAAGGGTTAAATGTGCATTTTGATTTTTGTCCATGAACTTTTTGCCTACCCCGATGTCTTCCAGGTTTTCTCTCACTTTCTCTTCCAGGAGATCTAATGTTTCTCTTTTAATATTTAGATGTTTAATCTATTTAGACTTTAGTTTACTACATGGTGATAGACTTGGGTCAAGTTTTAGTTTTCGATACGTAGAGAGCCAGTTTTTCCAGCACCATTTGTTAAAGAAGCTATCTTTCTTCCAGTAAACTCGTTTGGCCCCTTTGTCGAAGATAAGGTGGCTGAGTGTGTTTGTATTTGCTTCTGCATCTTCTAGTCTATTCCATTGATCCCCAGGTCTATTTTTTTGCCAATACCATGCTGATCTTATTACTGTAGCTTTATAGTATAGCTTTAGGTCAGGAATTGTAATGCCTCCTGCCTTACCTTTGTTGCCCAGAACTGTCTTTGCAATTCTGGATCTCTTTTGGTGCCAAATAAATTTTAGGAATGATTTCTCCAGATCTGTGAGGTATGTTGATGGTATTTTGATAGGAATTGCATTAAATCTGTATAACAATTTAGGGAGTATGACTATCTTCACAATGTTGGTTCTTCCTATCCAGGAGCAGGGAATATCTTTCCATTTTCTGAGGTCTTCTAGGAACTCTTTTTTCAGAGGACTGTAGTTTTCATTGAAAAGATCTTTTACTTCCTTAGTTAGGTTAATTCCTACGTATTTCATTTTCTTTGGTGCTATCATAAAAGGTACTATTTCTCTAATTTCTCTCTCGGTGTGCTTGTTATCTGTGTAGAGGAATGCTATTGACTTTTGTGTGTTGACTTTGTAACCTGCTATGCTACTGAGTGTGTGTATTAATTCTAGTAGCTTTTTGGTGGAGTTCTTTGTGTCTTCCAAGTAGATTATCATGTCTTCTGCAAATAGTGATAGTTTGATTTCTTCCTTACCTATTCTTATTCCTTTTATTTCTCTCTCTTGTCTAATGGCTGTAGCTAATGCTTCCAAAACTATGCTGAATAGGAATGGTGATAGAGGACATCCTTGTCTTGTACCAGATTTGAGAGTAAAAGACTTCAGTTTTTCCCCATTTAGAATTATGTTAGTTGTTGGATTATCGTAGATGGCTTTTATCACGTTGAGGTAGAGGCCCTCTATTCTGATTTTCTGTAAGACTTTGAACATGAATGAGTGCTGAACTTTGTCAAAGGCCTTTTCGGCATCAATTGAGACAATCATGTGATTTTTGGTTTTGACTCTACTGATATAGTGTATTGCATTTATAGATTTGCATATACTGAACCAACTTTGCATCCCTGGGATGAATCCTACCTGGTCACGGTGTATAATCTTCTTGATGAGTTGTTGTATTCTATTGGCAAGGATTTTATTGAAGATTTTTGCATCTATGTTCATGAGAGAAATTGGCCTATAGTTCTCTTTTTTAGTTGTATCTCTCTCTGGTTTTGGTATCAGAGTAATACTTGCTTCTAGGAATGATTTTGGAAGGATTGCTTCCTTTTCGATTTCAGTGTAGAGTTTGAGGAGTATTGGGATCATGTCTTCTATAAATTTCTTGTAGAATTCAGTGGTGAATTCATCAGGTCCTGGACTTTTCTTTGTCAGCAGGCTTTTTATTACATTTCATATTTCACTGGCTATTATTGGGTTATTGAGAGTACTTATATCTTCTTGATTCAGTTTTGGTAATTTGTACTTTTCTA
>PVKN010032159.1:0-12324 GCA_004027915.1 Capromys pilorides
GGCGGGCGGGCGGACTTCCTCCAGCACCCGTTCTACACCTCTCCCTACCCGAGCGGCCGCGCCGCGCGGGATCTCAATTACGGAAAAGAGCATTTGGGGTGCTTGCCCCCTGTGCGCCCCAATAGTTGACAGTCTGAATGGTATCCATAGCCCCACAGGAGCTTCCTCCGGACATCGCCGCAGTCCGTTCCGCACACGCGACACCCCCACACCCAGCACATACACACACACACACACACACACACACACACACACACACACACTCAGACCTCTACAAGATTTAAGTTTATTTTTCAGCAAGGAGAAGGACGAACGACGAGGAGGAAAAAAGAGGAAGGCGGCGGATGGCAAACGGAGAATAAATGTCCACCTCGTCCTCGGAGCTAGAACGAGGGAGGGGACACGCAGGGGGGCGGCGAAGAGCGAGCTGCCCATTAAAACCAGCTCTGAGAGTCCTAGCGGCGGCGACGGCGGCGGCTGCGGCGCGGGACGCGTCACATCCCCTTGACCCTCCAATCACCTCGGGCTCCCATTTGATTGGAAGGCGGCAAAGGCTTTAATCTCCCCCACGGTGCAGCTGCTTTTGAAGTGAGTTTCCTCGCCAGAGCCCAGGCTGGACAGGCAGCGGCTCACATCGCGGAGCGCAGCGCCGGCTCGGGGCCGCGAGCGCGCAGCGCAGGGGCGCAGCGCCAGGCGGATCCAGCGCGCCGCCCGCCACTCCCGCAGTCCTGCCCGCCGCGCCGGCCTGGCCAAGGCTCCGCGGCCGGCCGCTCAGGATTACTCACTTCTGGCTCCAGGCGCCGAGAAGGCGCGCTGAGCGCCCGTAGCCGCCGCACCGGCTCCTTCTCCTGCCGCGGCTCCTGCACCCCGGGCCAGAGCGCAGCCCCAAGCCCGCCCCGCGCCTCCCCCCGCTGCTCCCATGCGCGCGGGTGGGTCATGAGCACAGCGCCCTCGCTTTCTGCCCTAAGAAGCAGTAAGCACAGCGGCGGCGGCGGCGGCGCGGACCCTGCCTGGACCAGCAGCGCGCTCTCTGGAAATAGCACCGGCCCCGGCCCAGGCTCGTCCCCGCCCAGCAGCACCAAGCCTTTTGTGCACGCCGTGCCCCCCTCTGACCCCCTCCGCCAGGCCAACCGCCTGCCCATCAAGGTGCTGAAGATGCTGACCGCTCGGACTGGCCACATTTTGCATCCCGAGTACCTGCAGCCCCTGCCCTCCACGCCGGTCAGCCCCATCGAGGTAAGGACCCTCTCCCAGGGTCGAGCTGGGGCCACCACCCCGCCTGCCTTCCTGCGGGGTTTCTTTCCTCTGGGATCAGAGGGTGGGGGCAGGGTGTCTGAGTGATTCAGCTTCGGGATGGGGGAAGAGGACAGTGCTTCCGCACCTCAAAATTAGGGCGGAAAGGGGAAGGTGGAATGGGGTACGATTATGAGTGGACACAGCGGTCCAAACTTGTATCTCCTTTTAGTATAAAAACTCCAACCCCAACCCAAGCCCCTACCTACTGGATCCCGAAGAGGGCCAGGGGCCTGAAACGCTATCCCAAAGTCGTCGTCCTCGGGCTCCCCAGAAGCTAGAATGTGTTCGCGGCCTCCTCTGGGGCGCCAGGCGCCCAAGCTCTTGCTCTGAAGAATCAAGGAGTGTATGCGGGGAGAGGGTTATTCCTCTGGCTCTAAGAGCTAAAATCCAAAATATTTTGAGACCCCTCCCTCCTTTCCCAAATCCAGTTAGAGCTCGGAGAGCGCAGGCAGGACCCAGACAGGGTGGGGGGAGCTCTCCCAAGGACAAAAATCTTGCCGGTGGGTGTGAAGGGGGTGCAGCCTCGGATTGCGTCTTGGGTCCGCGATGCGCTTCGCGGGCTGTCGCGGAGGGGTCTTAGAGCTCTGAAAACCAGGAATCTAAAGGGTTTCCGCTCTTTCTCTGTGTGACCCTCCTCCCCCCATCTGACCCTACAGCTCGATGCCAAGAAGAGCCCGCTGGCGCTGCTGGCGCAAACATGTTCGCAGATCGGGAAGCCCGACCCCTCGCCCTCCTCCAAACTCTCTTCGGTCGCCTCCAACGGGGGCGGCGCGGGCGGTTCAGGCGGTGGCGCCGGGGGCGACAAGGACGCCAAGTCAGGGCCCCTGAAGCTGAGCGACATTGGCGTGGAGGACAAATCGAGTTTCAAGCCGTACTCCAAACCTGGTTCGGATAAGAAGGAGCCGGGAGGCGGCGCGGGAGGCGGCGGCGGCGGGGGCAGCGGCGGGGGTGTTTCGGCGGAGAAGTCCGGATTCCGGGTACCGAGCGCCACCTGCCAGCCATTCACGCCCAGGACAGGCAGCCCGAGCTCCAGCGCCTCGGCCTGCTCGCCAGGAGGCATGCTGCCCTCGGCCGGGGGCGGCCCGGAGGGCAAGGACGACAAGAAAGACCCCGACGCGGGAGGAGGCGGCGGCGGCAAGGGCGCAGGGGGCGCCCCGGCAGAAGGGGGCTCCGCGGGGCTGGCGCACGGCCGGATTAGCTGCGGCGGCGGCATCAACGTGGACGTGAACCAGCACCCGGACGGGGGCCCGGGGGGCAAGGCGTTGGGCTCGGATTGTGGAGGATCCTCGGGCTCCAGCTCAGGTTCTGGCCCAAGCGCGCCCACCTCCTCCTCGGTGCTGGGCTCTGGGCTGGTGGCCCCGGTGTCTCCCTACAAGCCGGGCCAGACAGTGTTCCCTCTGCCTCCCGCGGGCATGACCTACCCCGGCAGCCTGGCTGGGGCCTACGCCGGCTACCCGCCCCAGTTCCTGCCCCACGGCGTGGCGCTCGACCCCACCAAGCCCGGCAGCCTGGTGGGTGCGCAGCTGGCGGCGGCTGCGGCCGGCTCTCTGGGCTGCAGCAAGCCGGCAGGCTCCAGCCCCCTGGCCGGGGCGTCGCCGCCCTCCGTGATGACAGCCAGCTTGTGTCGGGACCCGTACTGCCTAAGCTACCACTGCGCCAGCCACCTGGCGGGGGCTGCGGCTGCCAGCGCTTCGTGCGCACACGACCCCGCCGCCGCGGCAGCCGCGCTCAAGTCCGGATACCCGCTGGTGTACCCGACACACCCGCTGCACGGCGTGCATTCCTCGCTCACGGCCGCCGCCGCTGCGGGAGCCACCCCGCCCTCACTGGCCGGCCACCCCCTCTACCCCTACGGTTTCATGCTCCCCAACGACCCGCTCCCCCATATCTGCAATTGGGTGTCGGCCAATGGGCCGTGCGACAAGCGCTTCGCCACGTCCGAAGAGCTACTGAGCCACTTGCGGACCCATACGGCCTTCCCCGGGACAGACAAACTGCTGTCGGGCTACCCAAGCTCGTCGTCTCTGGCCAGCGCCGCCGCGGCTGCCATGGCTTGCCACATGCACATCCCCACGTCGGGCGCACCCGGCAGCCCAGGGACCCTGGCGCTGCGCAGCCCCCACCATGCGCTGGGACTCAGCAGCCGCTACCATCCCTACTCCAAGAGCCCGCTCCCCACGCCTGGCGCCCCGGTTCCGGTGCCTGCCGCCACCGGACCCTACTACTCCCCCTACGCCCTCTACGGACAGAGACTGACCACTGCCTCGGCGCTGGGGTATCAGTGAGGGCAGCCGGGGCGGCCAGCGAGGGACAGAAAGGAGCTAGGGGGAGGGGAGGAGCCCCGGGAGGGGCGGGATCACGGCGAAGGCTGCGACTCCCGCGCGTGGGGGAGACCTGGGCCACGGAAGGAAAAGGTATACCGCATCTATCGGCTCACAGCAGCGACCCAGGCCCGCTGGGAAAATCCCCTCTCCCCCTCCTCTCACCTCTCCACCCAAACTTTCTAAAAGTTGAAAAAAATACCATTTGACTTTTTATAGAAAAGAAGGAAAAAAATAATTGAGAAAGTGTCCACCCGAGGACTTCATCGGTGAACACCGATATTTATTTATGTTAGCTCCAAGCGGACGCGTGGTTCAAAAGTGCATTATTTAGTTTGAGCTCCGTAGGTAAAAAGCAAGAGGAAGAAAAAAATTTTTTAAACTTGAGGGTAAAAACGTGGAAAACAAACCCTCCTATCCCTTGTAGATTATAAATAAAAACAAAACGCCACAGAACTAGAGGTCTTCTCTTTAATGTTACTTTAAAATTGCTATGATTGTATCGTACGTTCTTATTTAATGTCTGATTGAAACAAATTTACATATGCATGTTTGTTACAAAAAATGAAAAAGACGAAACAAAACGACTCGTAATTTGTCAACTCTGATTTCAAATTCCAATTATTTTTAAGGTGTATACCATCGAAAGAAAATGGGTATTTTTTTGTATGTATTCTGGAAGAAAACAAAAAAAAAAGGAAAAACAATCCTATTCCAAAACCTCATTTGCCTTATTTTGTTCTTTAAAAGGAACACTTAACTATTTTTAATTTTTAAGTCCACCCGCTGAGAAGGGGACAAGGTTTACGTCATGTACTAAAATAATAGACAATGTATCGCTTTAAAGATTAAAATTCCGTATATTTGATGTACTAAAAGGTTTTTCTTCTTCTTCTTTGGTTACAGAGGAGAGTAGGGCAGCTTTCGGCCTCTGTGGGCTCCCGAGCAACGGCTCCTCCTGTGCCCAGGAGCGAGGCCGCATTTCCGACGGCTTTGTTGTGATTTTCTGGATGAGGCGAAGGCTCCGAAGGGGCCGGCCCGCCGCGGGGTTGGCCTTAGGGAAAATATTTTTCAAAGGAGGAATTGTAGAATTTAGAAAGACAGTGACCTCCGCGCTGCTGCTCATTTCATTTTTATTTAAATCTTTGCTGAGCAGCTGGTTTCTTAAAAATGAAAGGAGGTGAAAGAGGGCCTGTTAGGGTTTTTTTGTTGTTGTTAAATTTCTTTCTTGAAATTTTTTGGGGCGTTTGGGTTTCGTTTTTGTGCAGAGAGCGAACAGGCTGGGACTCGCCCGCGGGCCGGGCCCCGGGGACGTGCGGCCTCCCGCAGCCCCTCTGTCCACTTTTAGCGTCTCCCCTGCTCAGGACAGGCATCCAGAGGTGAGGGGTCCGAGGGATGCCGTGGGAAGCTTGTTTCCCCGGCCTTGGGAGAGCGGTCGGAAGCTTCTTGGTACTCGGGAGCTCGGGGCATTCGCCTGCTTCCCCTTGGGCAGCCAGGGCCGCCACGCGTCGGCGCCCGCCCTCGCCCCTAGCCACCCGGGCTCCTTCCCTGCCCAGGTCCGGACCCGCGGCCGGCGGCCGCCGTTGCTACTTTTCCGGCTAGGTCACTCCACGGCCCGCGCTCTATCCAGTCGGAGCCGCAGGGGAGCGCGCAGGGCGAGGCGCCCCGAAACCCGGTCAAATTCGGCCCCGCAGCGTCCCGGCGGCCGCGCTTCGCCTGGCTGGGGCGGCCCAGTGGGCGCAGAGGGCGGCTGGAGGCCGCAGAGCCGCCCGGGCTATTGCGCGCGGAGCGGGGGTCCCCAGCGGGTCCCCGCGGCGCGCGCCGCTAGCTTCTCCCCAAGTTGGGCCGCCGACTTCAGCAGCCAGAACTGCGGGTGGAACCGCCGAGGGAAACGGCCGGGTCGCCTTGGGACAGGGGAGGGCGACACCCAGCGCCCCTTCGCGCGCACTCCAGGCCTGGGCTGCAGCTCAGGTCTTCGAGTTGTGGGCAGCGCTGGGCCTCGCGCGTCCCTTCGTGGGATCCCGGACCTGAAGGTCCAGGTGCTGAGCACGCAGTGCACAGTCCCGGCCCCAGGGGTCAGGCCGCGCCGCCCAGCTCCGCTGCCGCCCCCGGGGCTACGTGAAGCCGCCGGAGGCCTCCGGCCCGGCTCAGACAGCGCCGGCCCGGCAGCCATTTGCACAGGGCTTGGGGACGCCAAGATTTCCACTCTCCGCCCCGCGCCGGCCTCATGGCTGCGGGACCTTTTCCCGGGTTGCACGCAGAGCGGCCTAGGCACCTCGCCGCGGGGACGGCCCAGGCTGCTGCCCCGGCAGAACCGGTAGAGACTTGGGCTTGGACACTGCCTCCCTGGAGGGCCCAGCCTCCGTAGCCTGCAACACCGCTGCCTGGATGCTCCGGGGTCCGAGCACGGCACGCGAGAGGGACCAGTTCCTCGGTGTCCGGGGACGTCGCAGCGCCGCTCCCATTCTGGGCTGGCTGGGAGCGACCAGGCTGGGCCTGGCTCCTGGAGAACCCTGGACAACCAGGCGGCTGTTACCCCAGGCTCTGGAGCAAATACCCCACAACCCCTGGGGGAGAGCACGACCTGTGCTAGATGGTGTGACCAGTGTCCCTAACACTTCAGCTCCCAGAGCTGCGGGCCTGAATGCCAGGCCCCTGCATGGCCTCCCACCAACAGCCACCGCATGTCTCTGGCCTATGGGACCCCCATCTCGGCCGCCTTTGCCTCGCGTCTTTGGTCCCCGAGCTGCCACGCCTGACCCTCTAAGACCGCCTTGGGTAGGCAAGGACCTAGAAAGTACCTGACCCTGAATTCAGGCCTGGGACCAGCTAGGACAAGACCTGGGGACAATCGTATCTTCACGGCCTCATCTTGGTATTTTATTAACCAAACCCTAAACCCTTTAAAATTTTTATAAGACCCTCTTTCCGGAGGAGCTCAGCAGAGGCTGCAAAATTCGAGCTGCAGGCCGTGCTGGAGGGTACAGAGGGTTCCCCGAGGTGTTGGAAGCAGCCAGTCACCCAAGACAGGAGGCTCGTGAAGGGAGAGTGCCAGGCTGTGCCGCGCGCCCACGCTGGCTCGGAGCCTCCCCGGGGGTCCCCGCCACGATCCTGTTTGTCTGCTCCTGCCAGCTCTCGCAGAACCGCGGTAGAGCCTGGTGAGCCACCGGCCGCTGGTGCCTGGGCCGAGCGCCGTGTGTCCGCCAGGCGGCGCTGCGGAGCCGGTAGGAGCACGGACGGGCCTGGGCACGCGCGCCTGGGCTGGGTGGTCATCTAGGGACCCCTCTACGCCTCCGCCTTCCGGGCGGTGCCCAGGAGCCCCCTCTCTGTCACCGCTTTTCTGCTGCGATCTCGCTCCTGCTCTCCTCCACCTGGCCCCGGTCTGAGGTCTTTTGGTCTAGTTCTCTTTCCCCATCCCGAAAGGCTGAGCCTAAGCCTCGCAGTCCCCCCTCGCTCTGGGCAGCCACCACCGCCGAGGTTGCAGAGGTCTTGCCCACCAAACTGACGAGGTCTGCACACCTTCGTGCATTCATTCACCGATTATTTCCTAGTGGGCTGTTCATCTCCTGCCTGGCACTGATGGAGAAACTGAGGCAAGTCCTGGAAGCCAGTGGCTAAGCCACAGCCAAAAGCCGACCTTTTCCTCCAACTTTTTCCCCACTTATCCCTCTGGTGGTGATAGCAAGTGACTTCGGCGTCCTCGTGCTGCCTGAAGTCAGAATGAATGCCCATCAGGAATGTGCACCCGACACAGGGGCAGCAACGGGACGATGCGCTGCTGAAATGGCTTGCAGCCCGTGGACCTCAAGGTGAGTGCAAGCAACGCAAACCCAGATGCCTGTCCCCGCGAAGCCCACTTTCACAGAGGTTGTCCACCTGCTGGGACCCAGATACACCTGTGTGTGTGGTGTACACCGTGTCCCTTCGCAGACAGTACAGGGAAGGGCGGCAAAATCAATCCCTGCACGTTAGAAAACCCATCAAAGTTTGCCAGAAGTTTGTCTTCCCCTGCCAGGCTGTGTGCACCACTGGCTGAGGCCCCTCCCCCTGGTGGCTGCCAGGCCCTGGGCGACCTGTTTGGCGGCTGTGGCTACCTACTTCCGGCCCCTGCTGTCCAGTTATCCCCTAAGGGCCGTGTGCTACCAGCCCGTGGACTTTAGCAGATAACCAAATCGTGGTCATTTTGCCAATGCAGTCGTTCATGCAGGGATTTCTCACTGGATTATTGGGAAATAGCGAAAACATAGTGGGTAGGTAACCGGACAGCACCTCTGGGACTTCTCGACAACGCCTTACTCTCTGGCTCTGCTTCTCTCTCTCTGCTTGCTGGCTGCCATGAGGGGAGCAGTTTTCTCCCCGCCATGATCTCTACCACCATGCTTCTGCCTCTGAAGCCAGGAGAAACCTGGAGTTCCTTCCACTGGTATTTTGTCTGCAGGGGACAGTTAACCAGATCCCAGGGAAGCAGCACAGTTCCATGAAGTCACGAGGTTCCTCAGCTCGCCTTTTGGATGAGAAGACTGAGGCTTAGCTAAAAGGATGCGGCTTGAGCTCCCACAGCTGGGGAGCGGTGGAGGGCGAGCAGGATTCCAGATTCACCCTCAGCTGCACTTGTACTGATGCGGGGACCAGGGACGCTGACTCAGCTGGACAGGGGTGCTGGGCATAGTGGGCATAGTGTTTTAAAGCCTTTTATGTTATTGTTTTTATTATGGACACTTTCAGATGCAGAAGAAGAAGGAACAGTGTGCCCAGTGGCTCCGTAAACCCATCGGCTCATGCGCAGTCTCCCTTCCTCCTCGCCCCTCCAACTCGGCCCCTCCTTTTTAAAAAATGAATGCAGGCAACCTGTCACTTCACCTCCTGGGGTGCTGGTCACTTCCAGCGAGGGTTTCTACCTGGGCCACAGCAGTCCCTAAACCGAGCTCATCTACCTCTCCTCTGAAGTTGGGCTTTGCTGAGGTTCAGCTAATTGCTCAAACAAGGAACTGGAACTTATGAATGTATTTCTTACTCCTTTCTTTCTTCCTTCTTTTTCTTTCTTCTTAACTATGTGTTCAAGTTGGCCCTGGAACCCACTACATAGCCCAGACTGGCCTCCAACTCATAGCAATCCTCCTACCTCAGCCTCTGAGTGTTAGGATTAAAGGTATCAGGTGTGCACCACGGTACCCAATTCTGTGTGTGTGTGTGTGTGTGTGTGTGTGTGTGTGTGTGTGTTACAAAGGGCCTCACACATGCTCAGCACATGCTGTACCACTAAATTACATCTTTGATGCTCTCTTTCTCCCTCCCTCCCTTTCTCCCTCCCTCTCTCTCTTTAACAGCATCCTGTGTAGTCCAGGCTGCTCTTGTATTTGCTATGTAGCCCATATTGGTCTCAAGCTTGCAATCCTTCTGCCTCAGTCTCCCACAGGCTGAGACTACAGGCATGTGCCACGGTGGCCAGCCATGGTGAACCCATTTCTTTTAGACCAGAGATGAAGCCATTAACATGTCCATGAGTGCCAGGGCCACTGCACCCTCGCTGCTGGTGTAACAGTGGGGTGATGATGAGGGTTCAGGGCTGTGAAGTCTTTTGTGCCCCCATCTGGGCCGCAGGTCCTGGTGCTGAGGACAAGCACAGATTTAGGGTCTGACTAACCTAACAGGTCCACCATTGCCCACTCTGGTTGAGTTTTTCTTCACTATGGTTTTCTTATTAATAAAATGGGGAGGTTGATAGCAACCTGCTGGAGTTGTTGCATGCCTCCCATGAAATCATAGACCTAAGGGCCAGGTGCGAATAAGGGCTAGGGCACTTAACGTGGGTGCAGCGCTGGGTTTAATCCCCAGCTCTGGGGAAAAAGAAGAATTAGAAGTGCCCAACACGCTCTCTTACTAAAGGCAAGTGTCTTGCTTCTCTCCCTATACCTTGTTTCATGACGACCAGTCCTCTGGCTCAAGAACATTCTGCGGCTCCCTGTGGCCCTGGCTTTCCATCAGGGCCTGACGTCATGCTTGGTCTCACATCTGCCCCTCTTTGTCTGACCTACCTGTGTCCCTCTGGTCCTCAGAGTCCTCAAACCCTCTGCCAGCCTGCTGGCTCCCATCCCAACCCTGCTCAACGGTGGCCGCTGTGTGCTTCTTCCCTGGAATACCTTCTTTTCTCCCTCACTTGTAGTCTCAATGCTCACCCCTTCCAGGAAGCCCTCCAGATTTTCCCCACCACACACTACTCTTACCCTCACTTTGCAGTCTCTGGGCACTCCACAAGAAGGCAGAGAGCAGAGGGATGAGGTTTCACTGGACCAGGGGTGAGGACGCTCGGTCTTGGGTGGTGCCTCCTCAGAGTAGTATGGTCACTTGGGAAACTTGTCTCTGTGAAATTTGTCTCCAAGGCAGATATAGGGCTCTGTGTATACAGAGGAGCCACACATGGCCGAGGACACTAGTGTTACTAATTAACATCTGCTGCACAGTCACGATTCTATGCACTCAGACGTTCATATGCCGCTCCCGTCCCCATCTTACAGGTGAGGAGGCAGAGCTAGGATAAAGTGACTTGTGTCACGGATACCTCGCTGGTGTCTGTGCCTACTTTTTATTCCCTCCATACCCAGAGTCTCTCTGTGTAGTTCAGGCTGGCCTTGAACTCACTACATAGTCCAGGCTAGCCTCATAGTGATCCTCCTGCCTCAGCCTCCTGAGTGCTGGGATGAAGGTGTGTGCCACCACAACAAGCTAAAACTGCTACTTTCCCTGTCAAGCCAAATGTCACCTCCTTCTAAAAGCCCCTCAGTCCCTTTCCAGTGGGGGCCTTCCTCTTGTTCCTGTCCACCCTAGCTTTAGGCTCTCTTCGTACTGTCAGGGAAGGCTGGGTCCTGAGCGCTAGAGAAAGGACTTTCTGCTACACTTCTTCCTGGTCCTGGCAGCCAGCATGGTGTCTGAAATATAGTAGATGTTTACTAAATGCTGGAGGAAAGGAAAGGAAAACATGCGTTATGGTTTGTGTCTAGGTGTCCCCCCAAAGCCTTACGCAGTCACTGGGGCTGCCTCCTGGAGTTCGTGATCAATTCACAATCCAATCCTGGGCTTATAGGTGTGAGTGCTACACGTGCCCTCTAGCAGACAGCCTGAATACCACATAAGGAAGGGAGAGAGGCTCACCAGCTGCCTCTGCCGCTGCTCCTCCCTTGGCTCCTTGCTGCTTTCCACCGCCATGAACTGCTGCCCTCTGCCATATGCCATTCTGTCTTACAGTCAGCCAAGAGTGGACTGAAACCTCCACTAAGTGTGAGCTAAATAAACCTTTCCTTCCTCAATTTTGGGTGTCAGGTAGACACCATGAAAGATGCCAATGACTTTGGCTGTCTGGGGGCAGAGGATGCTCCCAAAGAGGGGAGGCTGGAAGCAAATTAGCAGTGGCCTCGGAGAAACCTGGAAGGCTCCAACTCAATACTCAGGAGGGTCAGGTGAGCTTGAACACATAAGCAAGAAATTGCATTTGAGGACAATAACAAAGACACCCAAATAGCAACTTAAGGAAGAGCAGTGTCCCCTCAGTGTGGAAGTGGGCAGTCCAGGCAAGGGTGGGCCTGCCATCAGCAGGAACACACACACAGGTCCTTCAGTCTGCAAGGAGACTTCCTGAGCCCAGGTACCATCATTCATGCCAAGCAACAGGAAGCAGGAGGAAAAAGGGACCTGCTCCCTTTAGTGGGTCACACTGAACCTACACAGCTCTCAGTGTATCGGGCAGAGTGTCCCAAGGCCACACTTAGCTGCAAGAGAGGCAGGAAATGTAATGCTAACCGGGCCCACCGCCGCGTGCTGTTGTGGGCTGAACTGTGTCCCATAACCCCACCCCCACCCCAGTTCTCGGGAAGCTCTGCTCCCCAACATGACTGTATTTAGAGAAGAACCTCTAGGACGGGAATTAGGGTTAAGTGAGGCCAGAAGGGCAACATTCTAATCTGGGAGGATTTGTGGCCTTATAAGGGAGGCGAACTCCCCCCCCAAAACCATGTACAGAGGTCAGGCCCTGTGAGGACACAGTGGGAAGATGGTCATCTACAAGCGAGGAAGAGGATGCTTTCCAGAACTGAATCAGCCAGCACCTTGATCTTGGGCTTCCCCCTCCAGAACTGTCAGGAAGAAAACCCCATTGTTCCAGACCCTAAGCCTGTGCCGTTTGGCTTGGAGTCTCAAGCAGGATAACACAGGGGGCTCTCTGACTACCAGAGGCAAGAACCTGGGAGTTAGAGAAGATTGGCAACAGCCCTGTAACCCACCAGCAAGACCACCCAGAACCAGAGCTGGTGGCCTTCGTGGGGTCCCTGGGCCTTGGTATTAAGCTATAACCCAAGATCTTCAAATATTTTATTTATTTATTTTTATGTATTTGGTTGTAACAGGGTTTCATCACACAGCTCTGACTTCCCAGTGCTGGGATTACATGTGTATGCCACCACACCCTGACTCTGGCCCACTCAGCCCGCCCTGGAGGTGAGGCTGGTACAGCTTATGGTACCTGGGATGGAACCGCGGTCCCTACACTTTGCCTATGCTTGCCTAAGCAGGATCTTTAGTCTGCTGAGCTATCTCATCAGCCCCATATATTTATTATTTTTTTTAGATAGGGTTTCACTAGGTTAGTATAGCTGGACTAGAAATTATGATTCATCTACTTTAGCTTCTCAGAGTCCTGGAGTCACAAGCATTGTGG
>PVKN010032161.1:0-12307 GCA_004027915.1 Capromys pilorides
GTAGCTGCTCTGTGCCTCACGAGCCAGGCAGGGCTCCCATGCAGCTGGCTGTGCCCTGGGGTGCCCTTGGGGACTCCCCAGGAGGCTGACCCTTCTTCTTCTCAAGTTTTTCCTCAGCCCCTGGTTGAAGATCTGCCAGTCTGAGCTCATCTCTCTCCTGTCTCCAGAGCCTCAGGCCTCAGGGATAGAGAGAGAGAGAGAAAGGTCCAGCCTAAATCTTGATGCTTTTTACCAAGTCTTTCCTCTGCACCTCTATGCATGAGCCCATGGCTCACTCACACACACACACACACACACACACACACAGTGTCTGCCTCATCATAGCACCTGGCTGCAGGCTCACCTTAGCCCAGCTATCCCCTGCAGGGTATCCACCCTCCTCCCTGGACCCTACCCACAAGCTAACCAGTCTGACTCTGGCCATCTGGCCTCTACTTAATGTCAGCAAATTCAAGTCACAAGCAACAGAAATGACCTCTGATTCATTCAATCAGAAAAGGGAATGGTGAACTGGGCGTAGTGGTACACTGTTTTAATCCTAGTACCTGGGAAGCTGAGGCAGGAGGATCACAAGTTTGAGCCCAAGCAACTTAGTGAGACCCTCTCTCACAATTAAAAAATTTTAAAAGGCTGGGTATGTAGCTCAGTGCAAAGGCCCTAGGTTCAATCCTCAGTATAGCAGAAAAAAGGAAGGAAGGAAGGAAGGAAGGAAGAAAGGAAGGAAGGAAGGAAGGAAGGAAGGAAGGAAGGAAGAAAGAAAGAAAGAAAAGAAAGAAAGAAAGAAAGAAAGAAAGAGGATAAGTAAAGGAAGGGAGGAAAAAGATATTGAAGAGTTCACAGTCTTGTTTTGGGAAAGACACAGCTGCACCTCCAGTGACAGGGTACATGAGGTCACCCAACCACTACCAAAAAGTTCTCCAGACTCCAACCAGAGTAGACGTTGCTGGTCAGACCATGGCCAGGCATGAGTCTCATGCTCACTTCAAGGTGTGCTGAGAGAGGGAGACCTGGAGCTCTCAGCCCTTAGAGGGAGAGATGGTGTGATTCGCCATAAGACGCACAGCAAGAGGGTCTATAGGAGTGTGTGGGAGAGGGACTCACAGGCATTGCTTCTCAACAGTAAGAATTCAGGAGCCATTCTATTTTGTAATCAAATCCTGGCTTACTCTGCAGCTCTTTCCTCTGGGAGAGTTTTTGCAAGCCCCTGGCCCAGCATGACTGAGTGTCCAAATCTTGCTAACTGCCCTGGTGAGTGGTCTACAGGGATGCATTTCCTCTCCCTTGAGATGCTGCTTAACAAATGATGCCCAGAAAGACCATCAGCTCAGAGACAGAGGCCTGGCTTCTAGGGCAGGAAGACCCCCAGAATAGGAGTTTTGCAGCCTTGCACCCACATGTCCACTTTCTCATTGGTGAGACGATATCTGATGTGCAGTCTTAAAGGAGAAGCATTCAATTTGGCTCACTGCTTCAGGTGTCTCAGTCCATGCTCAGCTGGCTCCAAGATGGAAACTTCAGGTGGAAGCTGCTCGCTGCATGGCAGCCTGGAAGCAGAGAAAGAAGCAAGAGGCAGAGCAAAGATGGACCCTTAAAAGGCATGGCCCCAGGGAGCTACTCCCTCCCCCTGTGCCCTACCTCTTATCCACACATTCCGCCGTGAACTCTTGCTTGAGTCACTCATTCACCCATTCACAGGGTGTCTTAGTTACTTTTTACTCGTTGCTGGGACAAATACCCGACACTCAAAATGAAGGAAAGGTTTATTTAGCTCACAGTTGCTGGAGGTTTCAGTCCATATTCGGCTGGCCCAAGGCTGAGTGGAACAGGGCAGAGAGCATCCAGCTCATGGCGGCAGAACAACCAACAAAATGGTGACAGAGGCAACCATCCATCCAGGGCGCAGAGAGCAACAGCCAGTATCTGTCTCTCTGTTTCTCTTTATATTACATTCAGGCTCTCTGCCTCAACCTATCAGCCTTAGGCCACACCCATAATCCCAGGACTCAGACCCATAATCCCATCCGTACTAAAACATATAATCCCAGTGGATCATGACTCATGTCTCAAACTCTAGAAGTCCCCACCCCATGATTGCATGAGGCTTTGGGGGAACAACTAGACATAAACCATAACACAGGGTTAACGCCCTCTGAATCCAGCCATCTTTCTCTCCCGACCCCCAACACTGCTCCATTGTGGATCAAGCCTCAGCATAGGAGTCTGGGTGATCCAGCCCGTAAATCCACCTCAGCGGTGCACCTTCCATCCACGTGAGGATGGTACCACCTCCCACTCTCACTGGACTATGTCCCAGGCCCTCCTCAAGTCCTGTTAAAGAGTTGTCTCAAAATTTCCTCCACATGACTTCATCACAACTGATCTCAAAGACAGACGAGCAATGTCCACCACCAGGACCTTCTCACCATCCAGAAGTGGCCTTTAAGAAATGAGGCACCTCTCAAAATAAGTCCCAAACCATTTTATGTTCATGAGGCTTTTGGAATTTCTCGGTTTCATGAAGTGAAGTGAAAATCTAGTCTTCCAAAGGATCTGTGCATCCTTCCCAAAAGTATAATTCTGATGTCAGTGTGTTTTCCACAATTTCTTCAAAAGGGAATGGATGTACAGCTCCGTCTGGGAAGCCAGGGTGTCCAGGGAGAAAAGCAAGTTCAAAGCCAGTCTCACACTCTGCATAGGGTCAGGTGCATGACTCGACTTACTGAGCTGTTTCTAGGGCTCCAAATCTGGGACAAAAAGACACCCTCATTTAAGCCATCTTCCAGAGTGCTGTGAGAGTCCCATCCAGGGAAAAGGCCATGGTACTTTTCCTCCAGATGTTTCCTCTAGGAAAGAATTCTCAGCTCCAGGGACGTCAAGACAGCCCTGTCTGGATGGGCTGGGGCCCACCACTTCCATAGAGCACAAGCCCCACTGGCCATGGAGTGGCAGCCACTGGCCTGGTCAGCAGCTCAACCGCTGTCACACAGATGGTGACAATCTCCTCCCTCACCATTCAGTGTGGCAGCAATGGAAGATCCTCATTTGCTCCAGGACCCTGGCTTTCATAAGCCTTCCTCTTCCACTCAGCGTCCCAAGAGGGGAGGAGAAACAGAGGCTGTGGACTCACTCATCCTCAGCTCCCTCACCCATGCTGGGAATTCTGAGAGGAAGCCAGACCCAGAGGATGCCCAGCTGGGACCAATTAGGCAGAGCCACACAGAGTGTAAGAAACTAATAAGATCCACTCAACTGGAAAGCCAGTTGGGCGCGGCTGTGTCCCCTTTCCCCCCAAGAAGTCTCGTTTCACACCTTGGCACAAATGAGACTGTGGGAAACAGAAATTTAATAATTAGCTTTTACAACCTGAGAAGGGTATGTATGAAAATGTCTCTTCTTCTCCATGTTACAGATAAGAGATGCACAGTGAAATGCGCTAAGCGAAGCCTCCTCCCAAGAAAAGTGTCTCCTACTTAACAATAAAATAATGGTGCATCTCTAAAGGCCCCTGCACATCCATCCACTGGTGTCTTTTGAAGGTAAGTGGGTGAGAATGATTATCTCCACCTGTGATGTAGCTTCTCTCTCCTGGCATAGATCAATGCATGGGTGGGTGAGAGGGTGGATGGACGGATGCATGGCTAAGGAAGTGAGCCATTCAACGGTCACATCTCAAACCAACACCCATGAAAGTCTTCCTGGGTGAAGCTGAGAAGTTTATGGAAAAAGGCAAAAGCCAATTTGCAAACCCTCCTGTTGACTTCACAATAATTCATGCTCATCTGCGTCTAATAAAATATGGAAGTAATTTTACAGGAACATTTTGTGCTTTAGCAATTCATTTAACTATTTCCTCTGGGGGGGGTTGTCAAATATTCTCATCCAGATGTGTGGGGAGCTGTGTGAATAAATCTGCAAATATCAACCCAAGATGTACCCCCAGCCTGGGAGTCTGACTGGCTGATGAAAGTGGAGACCACCAGGCCTCACTCCAGCCTCCTCTGCCACTCAGTGTTGAGGCCCCACATAGGCCTGGTGTCCACCCCAATCCTGAGGTGACCTGAAATTGCTAGAGGATGCAAGGGTTTTCCTCAGAGAACTTTCCAGAGCCAAGTTTACCCACATCATTTGTCAGGATTCAGAGAGATGAGCAGCTGCCTACTTCATTGGAGACGAGGGAAGACACTCGTGTGCCACATCTACTGGCCCTGTCCCTTCAGTCATCAGGCATGGTCCCAGGTGAGCTGCCCCATAATTCCTTGCAGATTTAGAAGATGAATATAAATGCATAGTGCCTGCCCCCAGCCAACTCCCACCCTACTCATGTTATGATTTTCTGGGTCGCCAATTTCATTTAATTAAACTTTTTCATTTTGACATGATTGTAGACTCCTGTGCAGCTGTAAGAAATAGCTCAGATCTCAGATTATAGATCCATTGTCTGATTTCTCCCTAAAGGTGACATCTGCAAAATGATATGATATGATATTGGGTCACCAATTTTTAAAGAATACAATCCCTATGTCATTATGTCCCTGTGTCCCAAGCAGGATATTTTCACCCAGCTGAGACTCTGGACTCCCACCCACTTCAAAATCTGCTTGACAGTCACTCCTGTATTTCTCCTCTTGATAAAGGAAGGGTACTCCCTGCTCAACTTCACACCCCAAATTCAAAAGTTAGCCCACTCTTTCTTGTGTCCCCCATCTAGATTCCAAATCCCAACCACTCCTGCAGATTCTAGTCAAAAAACACTGAAAGATTTCCGCTTCTCCCATTTCTTAATTTTTTTTTTTTTTTACACTGGGGATTGAACCCAGGGCCTTGTGCTGTTGCAACCTGTCATTGTCACTGAATAGGCTTGGTGGAGGATAGGGAGCTGTGACATGACTCCTGTCTAACAGGAGGACATCCAGACCTGTGCGTGATGGCTCCTCCTCCTTGCTCCCAGCTCACCGCCCAAGTCTGTTTCACACATGACAGCCATCAGGACCTACTGGGTCACAAATCACATGGCACCTGTTCTCTACTCATACTGCAAGGCCCTGTGCTGTAGGTTACATTGTGTCCCCCAAATGAAACATTTGTACCCTGACCTCCAGCATCTGCAAATATGGCCTTATCGGAAAATGGGGTCTTTGCAGATGTAGCTAAGATACGCATCCTCAGACCCTGCCATCTTGAGTTTAGACCTAAATTGGTGTCTGGTGTCCTTGTAAGGAGAGATAAGGAGGCTGGGAGGGCCAGGACAGGACCTCCTCAATAGGTGTTAGCAGGGTCTCACCCTCTGGAAAAAGAAAATATTTTCCTGTTGTCACAAGCCACCAAGTGTGTCATGGCAGCCCTGAGATAGCACAGCCTCCTACTACAGCTAGAAAAACATCTCAGCCAGGCATGGTGAAAGTGCTGTAAACCAGCACTCTAGGAGGCTGAGGTGGAAAGATGACAAGTTCAAACCTCACCTGGGAAACTTGGTGACTTAGTGAGATCCTGCCCCAAAGAAGGAATTTTAAAAGGACCAGGGTGTGAAACAGCTCAAAGGCCCTTGTTTTGAACCCTGTACTACAAGGAAGGAAGGAAGGAAGGAACAGGGAGGGAAGGAGGAAGGGAAGAACAGAGGGAGGGGAGGGAGAGAGGGAGGAAGAGAAAGGAAAGGGAAAAAAAAGAACCCCAGTGTCAGGCCGTCCCGCCCACAGCTCCCTGGCGTCATGGGTGACCCGACAGCACCCCACCGCTCCCTACAGCACACCCTCTGTCCCACTGCCATTTCACACTCCCTGTGACACTGCAGTCACGCTATTCACTTGTTCAGCTGTCTCTTCCTCCATGCGAAGCCACCAGGAGTTTAGGGACATCACCAAATGCTCAGTACCTTCAACCAGTTATTTGGTTTTTGAAGCTTGAACTCTGGACCTTCAAAATAAGCAACAAGCCCAGCAATTTTATGTTTTTATTTTGAAACAGGGTTTCACTGGGTTGCCCAGGCTGGGCTTGAATTTGCCATCCTCCTGCCTCATCCTCCTAGAATACCGAGGATACAGGATCACAGGCTTATGCTATCTACCACACCTCGCTCAGCAGGTTATTTTTATTGAACAAACACCCATGTCGGGTTAGCTTTGCAGCATAATCTCCCTTAATCTTGGTGAATAAGATAGCACTACGATTATCCTCACCCTCATGTCATATGGGAAAGTGAGGCGCAGAGAGTCTGAGCAACTTGCCCGAAGCTGCACAGTTTATAATTGGTGGAGTCAGGGTCGGACACAAGCAACATGCTCCAGCAACAGCGGGCAGGGGGCTTCAGCGAGGCCTGACCCACATGAGGGTGACAGTAAACATCCACTGAATGAGCGGCCACCTCTGGAAGGGTGAGCCCTAGCCCCGGGTGGGAAACCTGTCGGGGGGGGGGGAAAGAGCCTGGGCACCCCACCCCCACTGAACCACACCTTGCTTCGCACCAGGCTTGAGGGATGGGTGCAGGAGAAGAGGGACAGAGGATTCAAAGCTGCTGCAGAAAGCGCCCCAGCGGTGCCTGGCGCCCCACCCCCACATCCTTTTTCGCAGAAAATAACGATACCTATGTTTATCCGACTGTCACTGCTCCCAGCCAAAAGGGATTCCCAGTCTCCTTCAAGGTCCTGCTGTGTGGACGATTTCACCTCTCACTGGGCCAGCCCACCCCACCCTAGCTCATTTGTCCTGAGCGGCTCCCCTGGCCAGCTAGCGCTCTCTCTCTCTCTCTCTCTCTCTCTCTCTCTCTCTTCTTTTAGAAAGGATCCCACTAATCCTACCCAGTCTGGGCTTGAAATTGTGCTCCTCCTGCCTCATCCTCCCAGACTGCTGAGATTCCTGGTGTGTACCACCTTCCCCAGCCGCAAGGTGGTTTTTCTCCATTTCCTGGCGCTCTCTGGCCTGTAGGATCAACGGGAGCCTCCTGATGCAACAGCAGACGCTTCCAGGAGGC
This sequence comes from Capromys pilorides, assembly GCA_004027915.1. Taxonomy (NCBI): domain Eukaryota; kingdom Metazoa; phylum Chordata; class Mammalia; order Rodentia; family Capromyidae; genus Capromys; species Capromys pilorides. The sequence continues at coordinate 6,965 of PVKN010032161.1, forward strand.
AGAAAGGAAGCAGGTGCCTCAAGAAATAAATTCTTTACGCAGGGACAGGAGTAGAATAGTGAGCCGTCCTAGCCAAATGGAGAACATGTGCAATGCCCAGAAAGAAATTAAAGGTGGGAAAGATCAGCAAATGAGTGAGAAAAGGAAACCTGAGAGAAGAAAATGTAACTTTCACACCACGCTGGCCAGAGCCCCGGGCTGGAGAAGCATCTGCTCCCCGGAACCCGGCCGGCCGCAGCCCCCACCTCATGGCGCCCCTTCCAGCTGGGCCTGTGATTCGTACATTGATGATGATGATTTTTTTTTTTTTTTTTTTTTTTTATTTGTGGGTTAAAAAAGCTGAATAGCTCTTTGGTTTCTTTGGCAACCTGTCTTTCCTCGGTGCTTCTTCCAGCCCCTAGAATGCTGTCAGCGGAGTTTACGGCTGCACTGGGCTTTGGGTTTGAGTCTTAGGAGATCGCAGTTCCTGTTTGTTGCTAGGTAGCATTGAAGGTGAGCTCTTGAGCCCTGAGCCTTCCTTTGTCTCCTGAGGCCCAGAGGCAGCTGGTTCAATGCTAATGGCAGGAAAGTTCGGACAAACAATGCCCTAGAAAAAGATCTCCCAGCTCTGTTCCAGAGGCAAGAGGAGAGCTTCCCCATATCTCATTATTAGCACTACCTGGAGAAAACAGTAGCCAGGAAAGAGGTCTGATGGAGGAAGACCCCCTGGCATTACACTTAGTTTTCCTCCCATCTCTTTTAAAACTATATCCATCCCCACGCATGGTGGTGCAGGCCTGAAATCCCAGCACCCTGGGTGGCTCAGGAAGGAGGATCACAAGTTCGAGTCCAGCCTGGACAGCTTAATGACTTAGCGAGAGCCTGTCTCCAAATAAAACATAAAAATAGGGCTGGGGATGTAGCACTGAATGAAAGTTCTGGGTTAACTCTCTAGTACAACAGGAAAAAGAAAACACGCTCATATCTGTCCTAAACATTGTGCTTCAGGCTCCAAGGGGGAAAACTGACAGAACTCCACCGTGGCAGCCCCCAGTCCCTGCCTGTGTCCTGGAATGAGGGACAGCTGTGAGGGCTGTAGCCCATGCCAGGGCCTGTGTGGAGCCCACTGGCCGGCAGGTTGGGCACCGCACATGTGAGGGACACCTCTCCCCATTGGCTACACTGTTTGAACTTAGTAGCAGATAGGGACAACCTGGACAAAAGGACACGCAGACTGGACCACCCTCCTCTGGCTTTCTCCTCCCATGCAACAGGGAGAGGCTGCGCCAGGGCCTTTCCTGCTGCTTCGCTCAGGCAGCGACCCGCAGCCAGGGAGAGGGGACTCAGGCACCCTGCCAACAGGCTCTGCTGTTCCCTCTGCTGCCCCGGGACTGCATCCTCTGGCACTGGGATCCTGAGACTGCCCACCTCACATTCCAAAACCCTGCACCCAAGGAGTGAGGGGGCTCTACGAGGCTACGCAGGTCCGGAAGTCTCAGAACCTGAACTGAGGACCCAGGTCCAGAGTCTCTGTCACTCAGGGACCACGTCAGTGAGACTAAGGAGGCCCGAGTAGGCACTGCTGAGCTTCCTGGTGTAGCAGTCAGGAAAGGCTGGATTATGCTGCAGTAACAAATAACCCCAAAAAGCTCAGTGGGAAGAAAGGAAGGGAAGAGGACAGCAGGGGAGGGAGAGAGATAGGAGCTGCTTTCTTGTTGTATTTGTTGCCAAATATGCTTCTTCTCCATCTATTTTTTAAATTTTTAATTTTTTTCTATATTTGGTACAGTGTCTCACTATGCAGCTTGGACACGTTGTGATCTTCCTATTTTCAGCCTCACTGTGCAGCTTGGACTGGATCCCTCCCCACAGCTGGGATTACAGGCATATGCCACCATGTCCAGTCTTGTCTTCTTTTTTTAAAAAGATAGGATCTCACTGTGCAGTTCAGGCTTACTACGCAGCCCAGACTGGCCTCGAACTCATGGCGATCCTTCCACTTCAGCCTCCTGAGTGCTGGGATTCCAGGCACACACCACCTCACCTGGCCTTTTTTAATTTTTAATTTTAGTTTTACTTATTAATTTGCAATCAGGGATGGATCCACGGACTTCACATTGAGTTACATCACCAGGCCTTTTTAAGCTTTTTATTCTGAGCCAACAATAAAGTCACTAAGTTAAATCACTAAGTTGCTTAGACTGGGATTGAATTTGCAGTCCTCTGGCCTTGGCCTTCCAGAGTGCTGGGACGATAGGTGTGCACCCCACACCTGGCCCTACTGTATCTCTCCACCCTCTCTCTAGGAGCAGGAGTGAAGGAGCCATCCCGCGCAGGGGAAGTGTGCGGAGAGATGAAAAAATGGCTTTTAAAGTTGCTGCTCTACCACAACGCGAGTGACTTCTGCTCACATGTCAGGTTCGAGGCCACAGCCAGGCCTGGTGTCAGTGGGCAGGGGAGGGTGATCCTCCCACTAGCAGAGTACCACAGGGAGGGACAGCTGACACTGCGAATGTCCCAGGCCCACATACAAGGGACGATTCCAGCTCTGAAGGGCATTCTAGGCCATTGGGAAGCAGCTCTCCTAGCTCTGAGCTAGGCTTTCCCCTCATCACACAGAGAAGAAAGCGGCACCTGGCAGAGGCTGGACACAAAGACATTCCCCGGGCTCCCTGCCCTGTGTTATGGAGTGGGTGGGGCCCCATGATTGTATGCTGGACCATGGAATATTCAAGAATCTTGGAGTCACCTGCAGGCCTAGCTGCAAACTGCATGCAGCATCTCCCCCCTTGTCTCGCCCTCCCACAGCCTCTGGGCGGGGCCTGTGTGGAGCTGTCATCTCCACATGAAAGGAAGGTGGACCCTAGAGTCCAGGCTGTGGCATTACTCTATGGGTTGAGCCTATTTAGAGACACTTCCATTCAAGGGAAGTGACAGAGGTCCCAGCCCTGATGAGAAACAGCAGGTGCGGTGGGACCACAAACACTGTGGACATCATTTTCAAACTTACCATCTGCCACCTATGGGCCACTCCAAAAGAAAAGGTCGAGGCTGCTGGGAGATGGAGACTGGCTGGGTGTGCCCTTCCCAGCCTAACTCTGACCTGCAGAAGGGGCCGGGGTCACGTGAACCCCAGCCATCTCTTCTCTGCACCCGCCTTCTCTACAGAATTACACCCATTACACGGAGTGGTTAGAGGACAGTGAGCCCTGGCTGGTTTCTGTGTGCAGTGGCACCACAGGAAGGTGGGAGGGAGAGGAGAGGGTGAGGGTTAGGGGAGGGAGGGAGAGGGAAAAGAAGAGGGAGGAGAGGAGGCTGGAGGAGGGCGGGGAGGGGGAAGGGAGGAAAGAAGAGGGAGGGGGAGGAGCGAGGGAAGAGGAAGGGAGGAGGAGGCAGGAGGGAATGAGAGGGTGCTTGACAGAGTGTGTTCCTCCTTGGTGCCAAGCGCGGCAGGGCCCTGCCACCTGTGGGAAAAAGGGCCGGAGGATGTGGGCCATGCCATTAGCCAGTACGAGGTCAGCTGTTAATGACCCACTATTAGAAAGAGTCACTCAGAAAAATAATAACATCATGCTTGGCTAAAAGTCACTGTTCCTAAACACACCACTCTGCAGACAGTCTATGGGAAACATTTTAATATTTCAGATTAAGGGAAATCACCTATTTTCCAGTTCTGTTGGAACCCCAGAAAAATATGCCAAGTGTACCAAGGAGGCAACAGACCATAAATTGAGAAGGATAAGACAGGCGTGGTAGCGCCTGCCTGCAATCCCAGTGCTACGAGAGGCTGAGGCAGGACGATTATACTCTTGAGCCCAGCCTGGGCAATTTAGCGGCTTAGCCGGATGGCCTCTCAAAATAAAAATAAGAAGGGGCTGGGGATACAGATCTGAGCAAAAACTCAGGGCTCAGTCCCAGGACAAAAGTTGAAAAGAACAGAGCTCCGAGAAGATTCCGGAAGGAGCGCCTGCCCCTCAGCCAGCAGCGCCCCGGTGCTGCCACACGGGCTCCTTTGCAAACCACAGCACATGACAGCCTGTATCTGAGTCTGCTCCTTTCTAAGGGCAAATCTCATCTTGTCTTACTTAGCAGGCATGACTTCCTCTGGTGCCTCCAATTCCTCTCTCTAATGTGATTTTTTTCCTCCTTCCCCTTAGCTTGTTCTCTGCACAAGGCAAAAAGCAATTAATTCTCTGGCAAGAGACAGGGGATTCCTGTTTGGAGAGCAGACTTCTGCCCTCATTGTGAACCAGGAGGTTCTACAGAGAAAACCATCTGAGCTTCCTTTGTATAAGAACGACTGCAATTCTCTGCCTTTCAGATTCACTCTGAAAAGCTCTGACATTTGTCCCATGGCTGTGAAAATGGAAGGTCTCAGCTGCTCGCCCAAGTCTGTCCTGCTTAAGCCACATGCCTAGCTGAGTGTGGAGGGGCCTGCCTGTCAGCCCAGCACTCGAAGAGGCCAAGGCAGGAGGACTGAGAGCTCAAGCCCAAGCTGGACAACGTCAAGGTCTCGTCTCAAAATAAAAAATACAGGGCTGGTGATGTGGAGCAGTGTGAGAGCCCAGGTTCAATTCCCAGTACCCTCCACACACCAAAACCATCTAGTATGAGTATCAGGTCCAGGCGAGTTTCGACGCAGAAGTGCAGAAAACCTCAACTTTTGCCCAAGAATCCAAATGTTTCTCCTTAAACATTTCGCTTGGGTCTAGCTTGAATGAGAGGCACACTGCAGGCAACCACGCTTCTGAGAGAGATGGCATGTCCCTCACGATCCCCCTCCAACATCCTCCCCTCCTACCACCAGGCCACAGGCTGTGGGGGCCAGGTCACCAGCCCCTGAGAGCAGACTGCAAGTCTGTCCCTGGCTCCACTGCCTCCTGTCAGTGGGGAGAGAGATGCAGTGCTTCCACAGTCCCATGGGGAGGACACGCCAGCACTACGACCACCTCCGTCCTGTCACACCTGTGTGCCACCACTCAAGGGTGTGGGAAAGGTTGTCAGAGGTGCGGCTGCCCATGGGCAGAGACACCCACAGGAAACCAGCCTGCGAGGAGCTGGGGGAAGCCAGGGGCCCAGAGCCTCAGTGAACCAAGAGGCGCACCAGTGCGGAAGACCAGCAGATGACAGTCGCCTAGGGGGAGGCCACACTGCTGGGCTTTGAATATGAAAGGGAACAGATGGTGTTCATCTCACACCTGCACTTCTGTGAGGCAGAGGCAAGAAAATCTCAAGTTCAAATCCAGACCGGGGAACTTAGAGATCTAGCAAGATTCTGTCTCAACAGTTTTAAAAGGCATAGAGATGTGGCTCAGTGTAAAGGCCCTAGGTTAAATTTCCAGTATGCCAAAAAGAAAAAGGAGG
>PVKN010032162.1:0-12317 GCA_004027915.1 Capromys pilorides
CTTCTTTTGGAAAGATTGGCTAAAGGTTTGTCATTTTTGTTTATTCTTTCAAAGAAGCAGATCTTCTCTTTGCTGACTCTATATTTTTCCTAGTCTCAATGTCATTAATTTCCACTGTGATCTTTATGTTTTATATCCTTACAATAATTTTGGTGTAGAGTGTTCTTGTTTTTCTAATACCTTGAGATGCATCGTTTGGTTACTTATTTGAACTCAGTCTGCCTTTCCATTGCTAATGTTCACAGCAGTACACTTCCCTCTTAGTCCTGCACTCATTGTATCCTGTGGGTTCTCATGTGTTGTACTGGCACTATCATTTGATTCTAGGAATTGTCTCATTTCTTCTTTGATTTGTTCTGTGTGTTGAGTATTTAAGTGTATTTTGTTTTCAATCTCCATGCACTATTACCATTTCTGTGCTTTCTTTTGACTTGATTTCTAATTTCAGGGCACTATGACCTAACAACATATATGGGATGATTTAAGTTATTTTGTGTTATTTATGCAGGCTTTATGAATTAGCATGTAGTCTAGTTTTGAGAAAGTTGGGCTTGAACTTGTAACCCTTTCTCCACTCTCAGAGTGCTGAGATTACCGATGCAGGCCATCACATACAGTGCCTCATCTTCATTTTTATTTGCATGTAGATTGGTCATAGAAAAAAATGTGAGGAAGTCAACATGTATTTGATGTGTTCCTGCCTTGCTTCTGAGTGACTGTGAGAGCCCCAGTGCGTGCTCAGTTCCCCTTGCTGGGCTCAGCTCTCGGCATCCTGACCTCATCCATGGTCACTGGTCAGAGCAAGAAGGATAGGATCTGTGAAACCACACAAGGCTATAAATGCAGCTTCATGACTTCTGACACGTTACTTAACTTCTGAACGCTTCCATTTGTTCACCTAGCAAGATTAAATGAAATAATAGACATGAAGCTACATGCACTGAGTAGGTGTGTTATGCTTTGTTACTGCCAGTATTTAGGGAACGGTTGCTAATGGGTAAAGTGACGCTTTGCCTAGTTAAAATGCACATGTTCTTAAAGGGTGCTTAAAAATAGGCAATAATTTAAAATTGTAAAATCAGGGCCGGCCAAATAGCTCAGCAGATTAAAGCGCCTTTAAGCAGGCACAGGGGCTGGGGGTTTGATCCCTGGGCCTGCTGTGCTGGACCTGCCTGAGCGTGCTGGCCTTACCCCTGGGGCTCGATGAGTTGGGGATTGAGACTGGATGTGGTGGCACACACCTGCAATCCCAGCTCTTGCACTGAGGCTGTATACAGGAGGATCACTACGAGTCCAATCTAATAGTGAGACTTGAACATCTTGCAGATTCTTCCCTAAAAAATAAATAAATAAATAAATATTTAAAACCTACCTGAGAATTATGTGATAATTTCATTTCTATTTACATGAAATATATAAAATGAAAAAGCATAAACTTCCTTTATTACCTTCTTAATCTTTCATTCTGCAGGGTACAAAGCAACTCTCTAATCAAATGTTATTTTCTATTATTAATACATTAAGACCAAGCAGGCTAATTAGCCTCTTTCCAGATACTTCCCTAACATATATATGTGCATGTACTTTATGCTATCTATATTAATATTATTCTGCAGTATAGTTTTTTTTACTTGCCAATACAATCATCCCTCTGTTTGAGCATTCAGATTTATCTTAATTATACAGCAATTGCCTTACAATATTCCATGTATTTATACATTTATTTATTTATTCAATAAATATTTATGAAGCATCAATGTTGCATATTTAGATTATGTATTTTTTTTTACCATTTTAATAAATGACTGCATGCCCACATAACACATGTAGGCAACTGTCTATGTCTAAGGTTGGTGTAAGGCACATTATCACACTTCTGAAAATTGGGGAGTCCTTTCTGCCCATCCCCCATTCTTTCACGCGATTAGTCACCTACAGATAGTTTAAAGATCCACCCAGTCCAAATTAGTGCCTCTATAATTCTGGAGTCAAAGGAGGCCAGCAGAGGCAGCGTTTAGGTGGTTCCACCAGGGTCTTCCCTCACACCTCTTAGTAATCATATCAGGTAGGGTGTTGTTTCCTATGAATGCTCCCAGTCACCGGGGCTCCCTGGTGAGGATTCTCTGACACCAAACTTGAAACAACATCTTCAGCCTCACTCTTCCAAACTCGTCCGCTCCTTGCCCTGCTTTATTTTTCTTTGTGGGAATTTCCACCATGGGCATCTAGGCATAGTTTACTTGTTTATTTATATCTCTTTCAATTCAGCGAAAACCTTAACAAAAACATGTGAAATCAGTGAACAGAGCTCTGCAGTCATAAAAGAGCTTCTGTGTCAGATATCTCACTGAGTTTTCCCAAAACCACTATGTCCATTTACAATTGCCTCCTTCTACAGAAGTGGAAAAGAAATCTAGTAGAAATGAGAGAGCAAGCTGAAGATGGCTTAGCTGCTACGTGGGAGCAGCTGAGCTCTATCATGACAACACTGGGAATCTCTGACTCAGTGTTTAGTTGACATAAACAACCATTTCCAAAAGAGTCATAAGACAGTTCTAAAGCTAGTATTGTATTTATTAATATTTTTTGGTTTCGGCATCTCTGCACACCAAATTCTGCAGAAATAAAGACTTGGATACCTGTTTACATGGGCAAATGGGGCCCACTTGGTGCCTGGTTAATGATCTGCCCTAGAGTACAGTGGCTACAGATATTTCTTCCCTTTTGAGAAAAGCTTCCAGAGCACTTGTAATTTGGTAGGCAGGGGTTGAACAAGTATTTGTAAGAAGGAATTGAACTGACAATTGGCTACATCAATGCAAATCCCAGTTTCAAAGCTGCCACCCGCTCCCCACATAAGCTGAAATTTCTCAGTGGTTATCAAGCTTGATGGCACACTGGAGTAACCTGGAGAACCCAAAGACCTTGGGATGCTGCACTTCATTCTGAGTTAGTGGATCAGGACTGGTATCCAGCCCTGGGGAGATTTTTTTTTTTTTTTTTTTTTTTTTTTTTTTTTTTTTTTTTTTTTTTTTGTGGTACCAGGTATTGAACTCAGGACCCTGTGCTTGCAAGGCAAGTGCTTACTCTACTAAGCTATCTCCCCAGCCCCATAGGGAGCTTTTAAGTCTCCTTTGGGAATTAAACAGTACAGCCAGGGCCGAGCATGATGACACATGCCTGTAATCCCAGCACTTGGGAGGTTGAGGCAGGAGGATTGGTGCAAGTTCGAGACCAGCCTGGGCTACAAAAGTGAGCTCAAGGCCAACCTGAACTGCATAGAGAGACCCTGTCTCAAAAAAAAAAAAAGTACAGCCAAGGATGAGAAACACTGAGTTAGTTTCTTCAAATAAATAAAAGATAAAGAATGTCCCTGTTGAAAAACAACTTTTAGGAAACAATGTTCCTTGAACAACATTCTTCTAGGGGGCAATTGTCTATCTTGGAGAATTCTTAGGATAAAATTAGGCAGGACTCGCCCAGAGGGGACCATGGAGAAACAGCACCCTCCGAAGATGAAAAGACTGCAAACACTGGGGGACTTGCGTTCTGCCAACTGTCTTATAAACACAGAGGCAGCATTTTGTTCATATGGGACGAGATCTGTAAACCTGCTCTGCAAAGGCCAGGTGAGTGGGGAGGTTTCAGGCTGCACAAGGAATCACGGACCTCTACCACCACGGCTCAAAGGCAGTCGCAGACAAGTGTGTTCCGGTAGGACTTTATTTAGAGACACTGAAATTTGAGCTTCACATTAAGAAACAGTATTGTGCATATGTTTAAATCATTTAAAAATGTAAAAACTATTCTCAGCTTCTGAGTCACGTAAATCCAGTAGACCAGATTTTGCACACACAGTGTATAGCCCATCCTTGCCTTTGCAGGGAGCCTGAAGCAGAGCAAACTTCTGCACCCACAAATGTGCTCCAGAGTCCAGGGTGCTTCGAGGTGGAACTGGCCTGTCTTTTAGCTTTTTTCCGTCTAAAGAAATTACAAGCTACGAGAGATGTGCAATAGGTCAGGACAGCAATGGAACCAAGAGGAACTTAATAACTCAATCACAAAACTTGCGGTTGCCCTCTGTGGAGGCTGCTTTTACTGTCCTTTGAGCCATAAAAATACCAGCTCTCTGTTCTCAAGTGAACGGTTTATAGGTATTGATTTACACAAGCACAGGTCTATTAAATATAAGCCCCAAAGATTCGGGGAATTCAGAGACATAAAAACAGAGGTGGGAGGTGAAGTGAGTCTCTCACCAAAAGACAAGAGGACAGTTTCTCTACAGCTGCTGCTGGACAGGACTTGGGCATCTAAGGGGCCATTTTCTTTTTTTTTTTTTAATTTTATTTATTTTATTTATTTGTTTGCTTGTTGTATTTGTTTGTTTCTTTATTTATTCATTTTTTGTGGCTGGCTCAGCCTGCCCTGGTGGTGGCGCTGGCGCAGCATGTGGTGCCGGGGATCGAACCGCAGTCCCCGCAGTTGCCTGAGCCCTCCTAAGCAGGCGCTTTAGACCACTGAACCATCTTGCCGGCCCTAAGGGGCCATTTTCCCTGAAGAAGAGGGAAAAGGTGCTGGTGTAAATTAAGAGGCTGCTTTGCTCCATCAGCACCTGTTTCCCAGTCGGTGTGGGGGCCTGGCCATGTGGCCTTTCTTATGCATCACGCAATTTAACAATAGAAACATTCTAATATGAAATAAAATTCTTCTGCTGAAACTTCCAAAACAAATTTTGGGGATCACAGAGTGAAAAAAGATTTAAGTGGGGCAAAGAGGGATAGAATGTATTTATGTATCTTTTCCCTTGTCTTTGGAGAAGATAAATGAGCCAGGGGAGGCAAGGAGATGTGGAAGGAGGAAGAGTTCTAAGTGGCGTTTGGCTGAAGGAGGTCCCTTTAGTAACACCAATCAATAGCCGTGCAGGACCTGCCTCTGGGGACCCTTGATAGCTCAAGACCACTGCTGCTCCCAGATCTCACCAGCAGCCAGGGCGCTCTGCACTGTGCATGTCGTAAACGTGTTTTATGTGTCCTGCTGCTGGCTGTAGCCTCCTCATGCCCGGCTGTTACCTTCTCCTAATAGGACAGAACAAAGACCAATGTCAGACCCAAGCTCCAGGCGCAGTTGCCTACCTGACCCTCACCTCTCTGATGGGCTTCGCTTTTGAAAGCTTGCATAATCCTATAGGTTGGAACAAAAATGGGTTTCTCCATCCTTGCACCAACTCATTTTTGTAGCCACATTGATGCTCTTCCTCAGGCTCCCAGGGGAATTATCCCATCTCACACACACAAAAAAGAAAATCCACCCACTCGACAGCGATGAGAGGAAGCCCTGGAACAATTGTGAAACACCAAAAGCAGCCTCTCATGGAAGCTGAGATTTAGTGCAGAAGTCGCAAGTGGGGATTTGCAAGAGAAGGGAGGTGCTGAGACCTCTGAGGAGGCGCTTTCTACCTGTAACAGAGCAGCAGGTCATTTTTGGGCTGGGAGGGACACCAGGCCAGAGCTCTCCTTCTGACTTGGTAAAGCGCACCCACCCACCCCATCACCACAATAGCCACTCGTCCTCCTGCCTCTGCCTAGGTCTCTCCCCTCACGCCCCTGAACACTTAGAGCAGGTTCTAGTCCTGGTCCAGGCAGGCCATCCCTACGCCACTGTGCTGTCATTCCCCAGGGGACAGCACCCTTTCAGGGCAGCAGCCTGTCCTCCCCACAGTCCTGATTTCAGTTACCAAAAATTTCTTGGTTAGGCTGATTTCTTAAGCCTAATTAAAAAAGCAAGATGAAAATTTTTTATCTGATTTTATATACATTAGTGAACATATCAGGGGAAAATCCCTTCCTGGGTGATACGATTTTTTTAAATCCTGAGAACATGATCACTGTAACGTTCTTCACTGAGAAATCAATTGGAGCCCCTGCCGCACATGGCACACTCTTCTGCAAGTGATAACAAAATAGCCACGCCGCCTCTGCCCTGTGGAGTCCATAGTATCGTCAGCTAATGATACCAGTATATCATTACACACTTAGCTACGTCCCACGGCAGCGCACTGGGGAATCTGAGGCCAGTGTCAGGGAGCAGGAGAAATGAGGAGAGCAGAGGCAAGCTGGGGGTGGAGCTGCCGGGTGCCCTGTCCTTGTTGGGTCCTGGCTGTCTCAGGAGCAAAGGGGTGACTGGGAGAATTTAGCCCCAGGCCTCGGGGTCTGCCTGGAATGGCAGTTCGCGACCATCCAACAGTGGGCAGAAAGGCTTCCTCACATTCCTTCTTCTTCCTTCAGGAACTGGATTGAGGTTTTTAAAGTACCAGTTAGATTCTTTGGCGGATACAGTTTTTCACTTGGGAAAGGAATGGTACAGTATTAAATGAGTTAAGAAGGGCAATCTCAAGAATAAATGAGACGATAGGCAGCAATCCTAGAATTCATGAAAGAAATACAATATGACATATTTTAAAAACAAGGAATATGTGAAAATTGGCTTTGGGGCCAGAGAACTGTAACTTCACATCCTACCTATTTATTTACCAGCGCTGTATCCTGGTAACTTTTCAGAGAGTACTTAGCACCTCTTGGCCAGGATTTCTCCACCTGCATGAGCAAGAGCTGGATCTTTTATACCTGGCTGGAGTGAGAATTAAATGAAATAATATGTGCAAATCCCTGAAAACATTTCAGCTTATGGAAGCCTCTGGGTTCAGTTTTATTAACAATGGAGTTTTCTTTTAAGGCAAAATCGCCATAGATGCCCATTTAATTACCATTTCAGTTCCCTGAAAACACCATACAAATGAAAGCTAACCCACAAAACATTGCCTGGTTTCTGTTCTGGGCTGGCCAATCTCATGAGTACCTCTAGATAAAACCGCCAGAAATGCCCCAGTAGCTTTCAATGTCTCTGAATGAATGCCTCATTTTTTTTTTTCATCAAGAAAAAAAAAAGAGAATTTATAGCAGCATGCTCAACCAAGTTCAGCTCCCAAATGTGTGTGAAGAGCCAAGAAGAGAATCCAGGCTCAAAGGGTACTCGGAAAATGACTCAGAAAGTCTTGCCAGTCTTGGGCGTGCATGTGCCTTCACTGTTCACAAAATATAATAACTGCATTATTTCTGTTGGCCTCTAGGTATAAAAAATGGATATAAAATGTCACAGGAGAACATTTTTAGAATGTTCAGAGATATTTCTTTTCACAAGATTAACAACAACAACAAAAATGGTATTTTTGTACTGCTCCTTCCGTCTCTCAGTAGTTCTGCAGTTAGGATTTGAAGTCCAAGAGCAAATAGACCCTTCAGGGCTCCAGAGGTCACAATATGCCTAGGAGACGCTGCCATCTAGTGGCCAAAATGAACATTACACGACCGAGTGGATCTCTTTGTCCCTCAAATCAAAGTTTGATTGAACAAATCTATGAGCTCCCTGACAGTAGCTCCTAGGCCCACAAATGAACGTTTTTCTTTCCTTAGTCTTAAAAATACAAATGATCCATAATATAAACTATAAACTACTTGGATTAATGGATGAAGGAGTTTTAACATTTAGAGGAACGGTGTGTGGGTAGAAAATCAAGCTATTTAATTTGTAAACAATGGAAAGAAGAGCGCACAAGTCCACCGCGTTGAGAATTAGCAGAAGAGCGCACAGGATGCGTGCTCTGTGCCTCCACAATAACAGCAACCCACGCTGCGGCCCTATCATGTGCTGGACACACGCACACCAAGGACAGCAGGGCTTTACACACCCTGCGGTCTGCGGTCCTCGCGAGGGTGCAGCGGCGCGAGGGCGTGGGCGACCCTCTCCGGAAAGCGGCCGTCCCTGCAGGCCCCGGCCGGCCGTCTTCTCAGCTCGGCTGCGTGAAGCCGCCTAGGACCGAGCCCGCGCAAGCGCCGGCCGGCGCCGTGTCGCCTCCTCCCGGGCACACCTGGGACCGCACCCCCGGCCCTCTCCGCAGGCCCGCGCCTGTTTTTATGAACCTAGATTTCTCAAAATCCTTGGCAAGAATTTATTGCGCTCTATTTTTCTGAGTTTCCGAGGAAGCCGACTTAGCCCGGTGGGTTTCCGCCCGCGGGTCCCGCTGCCAGCGCGACTGCGTGCTGCGGCTGAAGCGCCATCTGCTCGGCCACCGCCTATTTTTAAGACGCCCGCTGTCTGAAACTGACTCAGCTGGCTCGGGCTGATTCCTGGGGACAGCGACACAGCCGCGCGGGGCTGAGAGGCGGGACCGAGCTGTGCCCACGCTGGGCGGCGCCCCCTGCGCCAGGCTGGGGGCGCGCGGAGGGCTCGTCGCGCATGCGCGTAGCTTCCCCGCCAGGGCCGCCCACCTGGCTCCTCCGGAGGCTTTAAGGCCCCTTTTTAAAGTTCTGACGAGGAATGCTATTAATGCAGTCCCCAAGAGACCAGTTGGCTGCTTCTAGCCTTCCTCTGTCATCTAGGAGAGCCTTTAGGGCCCTTCTCCTGTACACTGCGTTTACGACACACTTGAGAAAGGAATAAAGAAAATCCATGCTAGAACCCTGTATTCTGCTAACTTGAAATTCACATATAACTCAAATTCTTGAAGTTCATCCAGCCTTACTTTGAGCTGGGTATGGCGGCCCGTACTTGTAATCCCAGCAGTAGGGAGGCTGAGGCAGGAGTTGCATGTTCAAGGCCAGCTTCAACTACATGGCAAGACCCCACCTCAACACAAACAAACAAAAATATTCAATATCATTTTCACATTTATCTGAAATAATACACAGTAAAGAACAGTTAAGAAATTTTGACAGAAGAATAGTGAAGGAGGATTTGTCTTAGATATTAAAATAATTTCACTATGCAGTTGCAGGGATTGAAACCAGGGCCTTTGCACTGAGCCACATCTCTAGCCCTCTTTATTTTGTATTTTGAGATGTCCTTTCACAATTGTTTTTATTTTGTGACAGGGTCTCACTATGTTGCTAAAACTGCCCAGGCTGGGCTCAAACTTGTCCCTTCTCTGCCCCCTACTTTAGGTTCTCTTGTACATTTGGGACTTAGAAAGGAGGAATTCCTCTCAAATAGTTAACCTATCTGTCTCCCCCGTCCCTCCCTCCTGCCCTTCCTTCCTCTCTAACTCTCTCTCCCTTGCCAGGTTCTCACTATGTAGTGTGTAAGCCAGGGTTTCAAACCCTGGGTTCAATCCCCAGAACTGCAAAACAGGAGAAAAAAAAGGCTCAAGGGTGCAACACGGTGGCAGAGGTCTTGCTTAATAAGCAGGAGTCCTGGGCTCCATTCCCAGTATTTAAAAATAAAAGTGAAAAAGCAGAATGCTCCCAGCACTCAGGAGGCTGAGGCAGGAGGATCGCTGCAAGTTCAAGGCCAGCCTGGGCTACAAAGTGAGTTTGAAGCCAGCATGAACTGCATGGTGAAACACTATCTCTAAATAAATAGATAAATCAATAAAATAATGCTGGCTGAGGATAGAAATGTTTTCTAAGTCTAAAATTTAAGGAAAAAAGCAACAGATTTAAATATTGATAAAATATGGTCCCATAAAATGTTGAATTTCAAAAATTTTAAGCAAAAGTAAAGGGCAAATGAGAAAATATTTGTGATACAAATGATGAAAATTTAATATACTCATAAATCCATGAAAACAAACTATAATAAATTCTAAGTAAACCTTACTAATACCTCAATAGATAATGTACAAACAGGGCTGGCGAAATAGCTCAATGTACTAAGCATCTGCTTAGGCAAGCACAGGGACAGCGTTGGATCGCGGGCACCACGTTCGATCGCGGGCACCACATTCCGCATGGGCCACGGAGTCTAGGCGTGGTGATGCACATCTATAATCGCAGTGCTGGGGAGGCTCACTAAGAGTCCAAGCTGCGTACTGAGATGCTTTACAGAATACATTAAAACAACCAGACACATTAAAAAGAAAATGTACAAAGAGCACAATTTCTTTACACAAGGAAAACTATAAATGGCTCATTAACAATATAGGACTCTGCAAATAATTAAAGCCCTAAATTAAACCAAAGCAACGTAACCTAACCAATGTCTTAAAAGACTGAAGAATAACAGCTGTCGCCGCTAGGAAAGCTCTGTTCAGACGGATGACGCAAACCAGATTCCACGCGCCCGGTCTTGCAGTACGCCTTCTAGCAGCAGAGGCTAAGCGAGGACTGGAGATCCGAGTGCTCCTGCACCCAGGCACCTGCTGGAGGCGCCCTGAAGCTGTGAGGAGCCGGAAATGACGCGCATTTCCTGCGTTAGAGGAATGGTTGAAAAAAAGACGGTGTATTCAAGGAGACACATTTATGCCATTATTAAAAACAATGCTTTAAGGGCTGGGACGACCGCTCAGTGGAATAAGTGCTTGTCTGGCAAGCGCAAGGTCCTGAGTTCAATCCCTGGTACTGCAAAAAGAAAAATAAAATAAAAAGCTTTCCTAGCAGCGATCATTGTCATTCTTCAATCTTTTAAGAGATTTGATAGGTAAAAATAGCATCATGCTTTGGTTTAATTTAGGGCTTTAATTATTTGTAGAGTCCTATATTATTAATGAGCCATTTATAGTTTTCCTTGCATAAAGAAAATTGTGCTCTTTGAACATTTTCTTTTTAATGTTTTTGGTTGTTTGTTTTAATATATTTAACGTTTTAAAAGAATATTAGGGCTGAGGAGATAGCTCAGTAGAATAAGCACTTGCCTGCTAAGCACAGGATCCTGAGTTCAATCCCCAGTACCAAAAAAAAGTAAGATGATGAGAAAATTCAGATAACAAGTAAAGAAAAACTTGACACATATTGAATATGTATTTATTTGCATATATATATATATATATATATATATATATATATATATATATATACTTAATACCTAAATGGAAAAGGATTCCTTAGTAGGAATGTAAATGATTATCCTGTTTTTACTTTTTCACATGTACAAAATATTTATTAACAATAGGGGGGCTATACTTACCTGGCAGGGGAGAAACCATGATCACGAAGTTGGTTTTCCCAGGGTGAGGTTTATCCATTGCACTCCAGATGTGCTGACCCCTGCGATTTCCCCAAATGTAAATCAAGAATCATGTTTGACACTTGAAAGAATCAACAACTGGAACCTCCTGCAGCTAAGAAGTTTTTCACCTCAAAAGAAATTGCCAACAGAGTGAAAAGACAACTCACAAATTTTGAAAGATTTTAACTAATAAGTATTCAGACAAAGATCTTCTATCTAGAAATCATAAAAAACTAAAAACCATTAGGGTCCCAAAATTCAAAGACCCAATCCAGAAATGGGCATCTGAAATGAACACACACTTCTCATGGAAAGAAATTCAACAAGCCTACAAATACATGAAGAAATGCTCCATATCGCTAGCCATTCATGAAGTGCAAATTAAAACAACACTTAGATACCATCTCACCCCAGAAAGAATGGTTATCATAAAGAAATCAACCAGCAACAAATGTTGGAGAGGTTAAGGGGAAAAAGGAACACTTCTCCACTGCTGGTGGGAATGCAGACTGGTGCAACCATTATGGAAAGCAGTGTGGAGGCTCCTTAAAAAACTATAGCTGGAAATCCCATTCAATCCAGCTAACCCCCTACTGGGAATTTTCCCAGAAGAACTGAAAACATCATATCACAGTGATATCTGTGCACCTATGTTTATAGCAGCCCAATTCGTAATAGCCAAATCTTGGAAACAACCAAAATGCCCATCATATGAAGAATGATTAAAAAAGATGTGGGATTTTTATACAATGGAATATTACTCAGCTATAAAGAGTGATAAACTGGAAGACTTTATATATAAATGGATGTATCTTGAACATATACTCATAATGAAATACCAGACCTACATGTGTAAATACTGTATAGACTCTCTAGTGTAAGAACTCAAAAGAAGAAATAAAAATGGAAAGGCATAACACAGCTGAATGGAAATCAAAGACTTAAGGGTTAAACAACAAAGTGACTGGAAACAGAAAAGAGAGGAAACATAGCAGGAACAAAACTATGCCCTTATATGCACAGGATGAATTAGACAATGGTCCTAAGAAACTTCAAAAGGTTTTTGACACTGATGATAGCTATATGTAACACTAAAACTATGTTTGGAATGCCTGTTATTCTGGTCTTTTAGATGTGTGCTGCTTCTAATGTAATTTCAATTACTGTTATACTCTCTCTCAAGTAAATGGTTGGTTTACAAGAAAACAAAATAGGTATTAAATGAGAGTAAGAGACTAGGAAAAATGCCAAAGGATGGATAGTCTAAAATTTGGTACATGCTTATGTTTCTAAATATCTGTGTAAAAGCATGTAACCTC
>PVKN010032163.1:0-12315 GCA_004027915.1 Capromys pilorides
TTCAAACTAGAAGGCAAAGAATTATGTTGTAGCAGTATAAGTGCCTGCTGATCTCCACAGTTCCACTGAGACCCAGCAGTGTTGCAATCAAGGGTTAGTCTCAATATTGATGCACAACCACATTTTGAGATCTCTCACTCTGGTGATGGTGGAAGGTGACATTGGGGTAATATAACTTTGGGAATGGAGTGGCACTGCATATACATATGAGGCTCTTCAAAAAAAAACTGTAAAGCTCTAAGATAAGGGAGGAAAAATCAGATTCTAAGAGCAAAATTAAGTTTCTAGCTCCTGAATATTACCTATAGTGAAGAAAAAAACATTAAAAATTGGAGAGAGTTAGAGTCTTGGAGAAAGTATGAGAGGGGCTCTAAGGAGTGCAGAAAAGGGAAAGTATAAATGGTTTGTCCTTGTCATTGAGCAATAGCCACATCATGACTGGATATTAGAAGCAAGAATTTTGGAATATATCATGGTATCCTGTTTTAATAGCTTCTTCTACTTAGAGCTCATAACGTATCTTTTGTAAGGCTGCCCTGGAAAGATAGGATATTGGGCTGCTCAAGTGATGCTCTGCTCAGACAAGCAAATCTTGTCCATTAGCTTTATACTATGGTTTTATTGGTCAAACTGACACAACAATGGATCAATTGTAACTTCGTTATTTCTCTAACAACATGCCTTAGTGCCATCATAATTCTTTGGGATCTCCGTCAACCTCCCTTCTCTAGCATTGCCCATTGACTCTATTCCTTCTGTCTTGTGCTAGTGCCAGGGTTTAGGGCTATGCTATTTTTCTTCCATCTCTAGGCTTTGTGTCATGTGCTATTGCTTCAGGACTGAGATTAGCCATCCTCTCCTCTAGGAAGCCTCTCTAAACTGCTTAGCTTCTGCCATCCCAAGGTGGACTGTGTCCTCTCCTGGACTTCAACAATGGCCTGTGTCTCTCTATTTCTAGAACATAGTCCAACATGGTTACGGCCAATTATAATAGAAGATTGCTGCAGAGTTCTCTCTCTGAACATGAGTGTATGAGGCCAGGCACTGAGCTGAGTGACTTTTCAAGACATTGCAATAGTCTTGCATTGGCATTTCTTTATCTGTTTCACAAACAAGAAAGCTGAGCTCAAAGAAGTCGATTTACCTAACTCTGGCAAGTGGTAAAACTGACACTCAAATCTGATGTTTACTAACTGGTAATGAAATGAGGTGAGGAGGAAGCCTGCAGCTAATCCAATCTCTCTCTCTGCTTGCAGAGGCTGACTGGGGAAGTGGGCAGCCCTGACGTGATGTGCTCAGAAAGCGAAGACATTCCATTCCAAGAGAGGTCTGCTTGACACATCTGGGAGGCCAGCATCAGAAGACTGCCATTTGGTTGGTGGAAGGGGTGACGGCTGCATTCCCTTGTGCCTGCCACGTAACCAAAAATGAAGGAAAACTACTGTTTACAAGCTGCCCTGGTGTGCCTGAGCATGCTGTGCCACAGCCAGGCATCCACCCTGGAGCGACGGAGCCACCTGCATCCCTCATTCCATGGGCACCATGACAGAGGCAAGGAAGGGCAGGTGCTGCAGCGCTCTAAGAGAGGCTGGGTCTGGAACCAGTTCTTCGTGATAGAGGAGTACACCGGGCCTGACCCTGTGCTTGTGGGCAGGGTAAGGTTGCTTTCATTCCGTATTTATCTCTGTTTCTACCATGGAAGTAGTAGAATATGGACACTAGAAGAGGAAAATTAAGAGGGAAAATGCCAGTGATCTCTCGTCAGTAAAATCCCAATGTTAGTCTGCATTCATCTTTCCAGTTATTTTCCCCAATCCATACACTTACCCATGTTGAGAATGCTTCTGTTTTCCACTTAAGATTATATGATAAAAATACACTTGTAATGCCTACTTTAGTAGTCTCCTGAAATGGGAATGATCATAGTTTATGTCATCATTTTCCAGAGAGGGGTTTTCCTTGGATCGTAACTTCACCGCAAAATGGACCCCCCTGCTTTTTCTTCTCATGGCCTTCAGTACTCTGTCTGGTCATGGCTTTATTTTTTGAACCATGCATAGCTCATTATTTGTTTACCTTCTTCACTAGACCTCAAGATACTCTGCATCATAAATGTAATTTCATCCCTTTTGTTATAACAGTTGGCTCATTCTCTAAAAGAATTGGTGTTGTAGGATATGTGCAAATGCATCCTCTTGGTTTAGGGTTGGTAAACCTTGGCAGGATGACTGAAGATAGTGAGTGCTAAGCGAGTTGCGTAGCCTGTTCAGATATAATGGGAGTGTAAAGAGCACACATCTGGGAAACTGATTCCACTCTACTCTTTGTGACCAAGCATACAGCTATTGTTCAGGCGATAGTAGCTTTCACTAAGAAGTGAAATCTTACTATATTCAGGTGAACTGCTACATAGATGATGACAAAGAAGCTCAGAATATATAGAGAAAGAGTCAACTATGCAATTATAAAAAATACTGAAATGAGAGAGAGGATAATGAAATTCAATGGAAGCTATTATAAATTTATATGGTAACATTTAGGGAAAAAAAGGGAAGGTTTCATGACAAATGGGATAATAACTAGTGACCTAAAGAAAGAACAGAACTTACTCAATAAATGTAGAAATGAGACAAGGGATTTCAGAGGTGCTCACTTCTGATCCTACAGATCTAAATACATGGGTATTAGGTGTCCTTTAACATGACAACAGGACTCCATATTTACAACATGAGCATAATTAGAGAAGGCTAGTGATAGTCTGTATAATGTTGCTTAGGGTTAAGAATGCATCTTCTTACAGTGTGTATTCAAGGAATTTCATTCATGTATACCCCAAATGGAAAACTGCGGATATAATCTTGCAAAACATAGATGCAGTAGAACAAATGTCATGCAGAATTTGCGAACTAGGGCAGATGGGCTATGTGCTCAGAGAGATGTGAAGGCTTCATCCCAGAAAGGGGCTGAGTGGCTCTGCAATGAGAAGACATGTGCAGGCATTATTCCAGGAAAGCAGGACTTCTGTTTTGTGACTTGCTCACTGGGGAGTAGTGTCTGGTGTGAGGGTGGTAAGATGTTGAGACATGAGCTAGGGACCTTTTTTCTCATCTTTGCAGACCTAATGATTTTCAAATGTAGTAGAAGAGAGCACAGAAAAATAGTGTGTGTGTGTGTGTGTGTGTGTGTATGTGTGTGTGTGTGTGTATGTGTGTATAACTTAACCATTGAAAGCATATGATGTTCAAAATCTAGACATTTGAAAACAAGTCTTATTTTAGCTTGGATGAAAAATAAAACAATGACCAGAACTTGTAGCATATCTTTTGCAAATAATGCTGAGATAGCTCTGTGTAAGACAGAGTTGTTGACTTGTTCTCTGCTAGTATTTGACTTGATGACATTCAAGGTTCAGTAGCTTAAGATTTCCTTAAAAAGCATAGCCTGTCAGATTTCTTACAGCATATGCAGTGTGTGCCATGCAGGGCTGTCCAGCGGGGGAAGCTGTCCTGACTTGGATTTAGGAACCAACTGCTTTCTTCAACTCCAGGCTCCCTGACAGCACTAGGTGGCAGAGATCTTCTTTGAAAGAGTGAAAAAAAGAAGGACATTTATACTCAACTTTCAAAGAGGAAAACAAAGTAGAAAAATAATATGAAGTATACTTGGTAGAATTTTCATATGTTTGATTTACCATGAAATATATGTTTAATTTCTGTGAGATAGGCAAATGAATACATAGTAGGAAATTCCCAGAAATGTTCCAGAACTAAGCACTCCCTTGTGTTTCTTGCTCTGGGTTCACAGCACTAACCTGATAACTTCCCTCAGACTGAAATTCAGGAATTGTGATGGCCAGCCTTAAGCTTTCTGGAAGGATTTAGAGCTGAAGAACAGGGTCCAGCCTTGATGGAGAAAGTCTTTGCGAAGACTGGAGTACTTTTACCCGTGATTATAGGCCATCAGATAACTTCATATCTCACTCAAGATGACCTTATTCTTAGGAAATGCATCAGTCTTAATTTTAGGACAACAAATGACCTGCTATAAATGGCAAAATCTGAAGTTCTTCCCCCAAGAAAACCTATCGTAAATAGATTATAATTATAATTAATACATACATATATTCCGCCAAGCTGAAATAGTTAATGTTTCCCTGAAACACTGCCAATCGCTTAGATATCATTTGGGAAATTGTAATAATACAAGAATTTTAAAATAGTGTGACCAGTCTTGCTTAGTAACTCAGAGTAAACTTGCTAGGCCTTGGGTCTTAGTAATTAAAATTACAATAATAACAATATATTAATTAGCTTTAATAGTAATCATTATTAATTTTTACCGTTATTTGGCTAGAACCACTTAGTTTAAGTGAGTCTTCTTATGTAACACATAGAAATGAATGCTTTTTTTCACCTGGCTACCCTAAAAAGTTATGGGAACAGTGAAAATCATGCTTATCTTTTCTACAAAGGTAATAACGTGGGCCAAGTAACCTGGATTAATCTGGTAGCTGCAGAAATTGAAATTGGATAACAGAGGAGAATGAGCAACTCACTGCTGCAGGAAAATTGTGAGATGTCTTTAGTGGAGTTTTGTGTTTCAAAACACAGAACAGAATCAAGGCTTAGGATTAGTAGAAAAGAGACGGCATGATTTCCAGAGCCTAAAAAGTGTGGTTTCGGAGAAATGTCATCTTGCCTTCAGGCATTATCAAAATGGGGAAAAGAACAAGGATATTCAAGGATTTTCCCAGGGTGTGGGTGTGCATGTCTGGTAAGCCATCCCACTCATCCTATCCTTATGGTTACCGTGGGCCCTCTTTCCTTGAAGATCACATCCCAGGTCTACAGACCCTGTGTGCTGCACTTCTGGAATCCTGGCAAGGTGTAATCAGGTGAATTGTTTGGAGTTAACAAAGCCTGGGAACAGCCTAAGTGTCCATAGGAGAGGGCTGCTAAAGGAAATAATACCACTCTCCAGATGAGGTAGATTTGTCTGTTTAATCCTGAAGGGGTGCCTGAATTTGCTGTTAGAGAGAAATGGCAAGGTGAAAAATCATGTGTGCTCTAAGGCCTTTTAATATGTAAAAATTAGAATGCATATGGCTTAGTGGAGAGGAGCTCTTTATACTCTGCCTAGACTAGATGTTTCTTAGATGATTCACAACAAACCTAACAATGATGCCTTCAGGGCAGCCAAAATGGAGGAATGGATGACAGAACAGAAAGGAAGAGTCAATGCATAAATCTTTCATGTATAGTTTTAAAAATATGTATGTTTTTCTGAAAATATTAAGATTTTGTGTGTGTGTGTGTGTGTGTGTGTGCATGTGTGTGTGAGTGTGTAATATAGTAATTATCATGCAAGTGTGTCTGTATCCCTCTACTGCCTCCCAGCTCCCTGGTGAAATTACAAATCTTGATTTCTCTTTTCCTAGCTTCATTCCGATCTTGACACTGGTGATGGGAAGATTAAATACATTCTCTCAGGTGAAGGAGCTGGAACCATTTTTGTGATTGATGACAAATCAGGGAACATTCATGCCACCAAGACATTGGACCGAGAAGAGAAAGCTCAGTATACACTGATGGCCCAAGCAGTGGACAGGGAAACAAACCGACCACTGGAGCCAGCTTCCTCCTTCATCGTTAAGGTCCAGGACATTAATGACAACCCACCGGAGTTTCTACATGAGATCTATTATGCCAATGTGCCTGAAAGGTCCAATGTGGGTAAGTAATTGGGAGAGTCTGCTCCATTTCCAGCCTGGCTGTGAGGGCTGGGCTGCTGTGTCTTCCCAAATCAGGAAATAGAACTTAGACTCTATCCTCAAGGGCAACAGAAGAATAAAGATTGTTCATTCATAGGGTTGAAATATCAAGTCTTTAAGTGGACTCATGGTTTTTAAGCCTGAATTTATCCATTAAAACCAGAGTCAAAAAAAAAATAATTTGATTGGGTCCAGGAAACTCTGACCTTTGTATTATTAACTGTGTAACTTAGAATGAGTTAGAGCTGTTCTCTTAAACTTTGTTTCTTTTTCTGTGTAATTAGAATAACAGTCCTGGCTTTGTAGGATTAGTCATAACATGCATCTGCTCGTAGCACATACTGATGTTCAGTAAGTAAGAGCAGCAGTAATATTTGCTACACATAGACATTGGGCTAATTTGTGCCTTGTACACTACATTATTCAATTTTACTGTGATTAATCTTTGTAATGAGGTAAGTCTAATTGGCCATATTTTACAGATGGGAAACCCAAGCCAGAAACAATTTTTCTAATTTATTGAGGGTGATTTTTGCTTTTAAGTGATCCACAGTGTGCGCTTATCCACAACACCACACCAGCACCCACTGATTCAGAGGTAAATGTGTGTTTTCACTGTACCAGAAGGCAATCGCATTGTGAGAGTCTGTTTTTGAAGGGTTTCTTTAACTAGTCCCCTCGTCCAGCCAAAATCTTCCAGTTTGAGATGATAGAATGCATGGTAGTCTTTGAAGAATATGGCTCGTTGAAAGACATCTGCCTTTCACAGTGAGCAGGCAGTGAATCTAATGAGATGAGCTCAAATGAACGTAAGGCTCATCAGAGAAATACCACACAATCTACAAATGAGAAAAACAAATACTGCTTATGAGAAGGCCGCTCGAGAAAGCTGGCTACTATCCTGGAAGCCTAAGTCCTTCTTCTCAGCCTGTAGAGCCCCTATGTCACACGATGGTATCTTCCCGGAGTTCTCACATGCTGTGAATGTCTCACCTTTCTTCCTCATTTTCCTGGCAAGTCATTTACTTTCTAGACATACACAGTTTCTAATGAGAGATAACAGACATTAAATAAATCTATACAAAGATGGTGTAGTAGTGTGAGGAACTGAACACTGGCTTGAGGTGTCAGGTCAGGATGGGAAAGCCAGGCTTCATAGACTTCATAAAGGATATTCTATGGAAACTGTCACTGTTCTCTCTGGGAGTTCTTTGGTGCTGGGGGACAATACTCAAACTCTCTATGATGGCACAGGAAAGTATAAAGCAGGCTTTATTTTCAGACAGTATGGGTCTAATTCATTAGCTATTGTTTTTTGTTTGTTTGTTTTGTACCAGGGATCAAACTCAGGACCTTGTGCTTGCCAGGAAGTCACTTATGGCACTGAGCTATCTCCCCAGCTCTACTGGGACTAACTCATTGCTGTACCTTTAACCAGCCTTGGGGGCCCAGATGTCTTCTTGTACCTTTCTACATTTTTATTTTGTTATCTGCAAAGAGAATAGTATACACTGATAATTGTTAAATAGAACACATGTGAAATACAAAGATTTGTAAAGCATTTAGAGCTCTAGAAGTAAACTAAGTGCAAGAGTGATTTCCTTAGCATAACATAATGGCAATCTCTTCTATAACTCTGCTTTGGCTAGCATGCTGCTTGGCCTGTGGGAGGAGCTAAGAAAGGGTTATCTGTGTGAAATGATAAATCACAGAAGACTGATTTGAAGACAATATGATTTGCTTGCACACCGCATAAAAGTTGCTGATGTTCCTGTAAAGAGTAGTTAGAAGCTTTATGAGTGGACTGCCTTGTCTTTGTTTGTTTGTTTTTGGGAAGAGTCTACAGGGTGTTCAGGGTCTCACTGCTAGATCAGACTCGAAGGAATCTGCCTATTTACAGCCTCCCAAGAGCTGGGAGTACAAGCACATCATCACAGCCAGTCTCCAGTCTCAGTGGGCCTGGGGGCGGGGCCGGGATCAGAAGCTTGGGGATGAAGCCCTGGGCTCCTGAACCTGCTTGCAGGCACTTTAATCCACTGAGTTATTCCTTGCCTTTATGCTGAAAATTTCACAGGAGAACTTGGGTATCACTGTTTGTCTGGTTGGCTTTAGATTGCTGACTCTGGAAATAAACATGTTGCTGAAAGAGATTTTATAATGTTATACCTGTGTCACGAAATTTGCCGCACATAAGTAGATGTGAATATCAAGAAGAGAATAGTGGTAAACATACTACTAAACAAGTAATAAAAGAATAATGGCAGTATACACAGAGGGTGTCCCCAGATAATGCCTTGAAGAACAAAATCGCATGATTTCCCAGTCTTTCCTTTTGACTCTCTTTCCTCACTCTGAAAACTAACATTCCATGACCTGAGTTGGGACTGGCAAGGAACAGGAGGGGCTTTTAAAAAGAAAACAATTGGAATCTCAGATTCCTCCAATTCTCTGGTTCCCTGAAATGCTGACCCACGAAAGCCTGCCTTAGATCTCACCAGGTATCAACTGGTGGTTTCTATTTCATGGATACCAAGCTTGTTAGAGGTGGGAAAATGCAATTTTCATGCCAATAGGGAACAACATTCTGTACAATATTTATAGCCATAAATTAATTAAAATGTAGTATTAGCAACAATGTTATGGCATGCAAAGCAACAATAAAATGATATATTTATTGTTATGCTACAGATGGAGGATTGCACTCTGTCCTTTCTTGAAAAGCAATATATGATTAATTATCATTTATTATACTCTTTGGGAAGATTTTTATTTAATTATGTGATAAACTCAACATTTCAATTGCATGAGTCTCAGAATATTTGGCAATAATGTTCATATCATCATTTAAATTACTAAGCATGTACTATGAATATAGAAAGTTTAGTTTTAAACTATGAGAATTAAAAAGGAAAATGAAAGAGCAAAGGAAGAAAGGAAGACTTTTGAAATTCATCTCTCGGAAAATGAGAGCACGTTGAATAATTGTGGACTTTCTTCTGGATTTAATTTTATAAGGCAACTTTATGAACAGAAAGGTAAGGTGAAGTATCAGAGACGTGTTTCTAATTCATTTACTTTCCTTCGAAGGAACATCGGTGATCCAGGTAACAGCCTCTGATGCAGATGACCCCACCTATGGGAACAGCGCCAAGCTAGTGTACAGCATCCTCGAAGGACAACCTTACTTTTCTGTGGAGGCACAGACAGGTACTGTGCCTGTGTGATTCAGGACAGATTGTGAATTAGACTCCATGCCTGCTCACTAAACCTACTCAAACCTCAGTTTCCCCAAATAAATAGAAAGGGAACCAAGAAGACCTCCTGAATAGATTAATGTGATGATGTAGTCCTCTGCATGTCCTGGTGCATCATTAGCACACAGTGAAACATTTTGTATTGTTTCTGCCCATATTCCAAAATGTGAATCAATTTAATGTTATTAATGTCAGAAAGGTATTGAGCTGTGGATCCAAATTAAGAGCCCATAGAAACTGGAGCCAGATACAAATGCAGACAGCTGTCAGAGTATGCTTTGAAGATCACTCTTCAAGATTGGGAGTGGTGGGGTGCATATTGATATTCATGTTGCTTTACAGTGTAATCATCCCCAGTCTCTTCTGCTGTGCTCATAGATTCTCAGTAGACATCATCCTATACAGAGGAGGCTTGGTAATTTCTTAAGGAAAACAAAGAGTAAACTAAAAAAAAGTGCATACATGCACAAACAAAATCAAAACCCCATTAATGTTTCCCATAAATTATAACAAATTTAACTCTCTAGAGTTAAGACTAAAATTCAGTGGAACTGCTCATTCAGGATATTTTCTTAGGGTCCTACCCCCACAAACATGACTCATATTTTTGAAAGGTGAGAGCAAATAGTCTTCATTTAACATCATTAGAATTTATAACATATGTGTGCATGCATGTATTGACTTAGCCTACCGATTGAATAATTTGATGTTTTGCTTAATGTAATTTCCACTTACTTAAATATTCAGTTGTTTGTAGCAACCTTCTTCCAGACCGTGATTTATAGTTACTTCCCATGATTATATCAAAGGTCTTTGACATTGGCCTTTCCAAATTGACCAAGGAAAACATGGACTTCAGACTTTTAAAGTACTAAAGAGAAAATCCTAAACCCTTCTCTGTCTGAAGACTCGTGGTTAATAACCTCTAATTTGATTCTATAAAATTTTTAAGTAAATATGGATAACAAAGGCCAGTGAGTTCTAGGGCACTGCACAGACACCTACCAACATCAGGGACTCTTCAGTCTTCCCCAAGCCTTTTTTTGTATTTCTAGTACAATTGTTATCATAACTATAGAGAAAAAAAGCTGCAGTGAATCCCCTAGAGATTTAGGTGAGCACTGTTTTCATGAAAATCATGTTTCAGTGCTCAGGGATCACAAAGAATTCAATCACTAGTTTTCCACTTTTGTCAGTGACAGGTGATTTCAGACAGTAAATATTTCCATAAGTATTTTGCATAATTCTGACTCATTTAGTTCACGCTTACAAAAATTAATATTCAATTGTAATGTATTGAATGAAATACATGCCTATTAGTTTAAATGTAATATAGAGTATAGAAATATTTATAATAATTGTGTGTGGAAATAGATTCCAAAGGAGTTAGCTTGAAGTAAAAAAATATGATTTCACTAATGGGTATCCACACAGTGGTCATTCAGATATTTCAGTTTTCAGGTTTTGTATACAGGAGGTTATTACTTGCATGAATAGAGAAATAAAATTAATATTCTGTAAGTAACTTTATGACTTGCTTCATTAAAACAAGGATGCTTCAGAAATGGTTCCTTGGAGTTATTTTCATCATGTTGAAATTTTCTTTGAGAATCTGAAGTATTTTATTCATCTTTACCTACGCAGCATCTAAAACATGCAGTTGCTGTATTCTGTATGAATGATGTCATGTTTCTTGTTCTTCGCCCAGGTATCATCAGAACAGCCCTCCCCAACATGGACAGGGAGGCCAAGGAGGAATATCACGTGGTGATCCAGGCCAAGGACATGGGGGGACACATGGGCGGACTGTCAGGAACAACCAAAGTGATGATCACTCTGACTGATGTTAATGACAACCCACCAAAGTTTCCTCAGAGTAAGTAGGCAGGCTGAGCTTGCACCGTTCAACCCTGCTACAGCCAGTGCCCTTTCTTCTCACACGCTTTCCTGTCTTATGAAGCTTTGCATAAAGAACAATCTACAAAATTAAGATGGCATCATGTAGTACAGATAGTGGAAGAAAAAAATATTTTTCCTAGGAACGGAAAATAGTAGTGTGATCTAGCTTAATTAACTTTTCTTTGTTCTTGTTACTAACCTGGATATATCAGTACTCATATCAGTTATTTTTTGCTGTGTAAAAAATTGTTCAAGAGTGTTTCAAAGTAATAGTCATTTGTTTTTGCTGTGAGTACAACATTTGGAGGCATCAACTTTTCTGTCTTTCTCACAGCATCAGCTAAGGACAGGTCCACTAGGGAGGGAAAACTTTGGGAATTTTTACTTGCATGGCTAGCAAGTTCCAAGACATTGTTGATTCCTATACATGTGGGTCTCTCCATGACTGACTGACAGTGAGAGCCTCTGGAATATCAGGCATAAATTGTATTACCTTTCCTGAGAGCCAGCCTCTGTAGTCAGGCCCCTTCCTTTCCAGGGTAGAGGTAAGAATGCCAGAACTTAAGCAGTGTTCTGCGAAGTTGTCTTTTTTTTTTCTTTAGTGTATTTAGTATAGGGCCAGCAGGGTATCACTACATAGACTGGACTCCTATTTCTCCTGTTTTAGCCTCCCAAGTGCTGGGATTATAGGCCTGTGCCACCACACTCGGTCTCAATCACCATCTCAGTATGCCCCTGGGATGGGGCCAGCACAGCACACTGCTGGGGATGGAACCCCCACTGCTACACTCTGCCTAAGCAGGCACCTTAGTTCATTGAGCTATCTGGCCAGCCCATGCAAAGTTGTCTTGAGAGAAAAGTACATAAACATGATCGACTGATTTTTTACAAAGTACAGTGTTCCACTCTGCATAGTTAATAGGATTATTGTTAAACATAAGCAAAGTCCTGTAAAATCTTGTCTCGACATCTGACATAGGTTGTCAACACATGTTAGACACTGTCATCTGGGTTCTACAAAATATAAAAAATTGCTAGGAAAATTGAAAGAAACATTACATTTAAATGGACCACATAATTTTAATTACAGGTACCTGTGCCATCATTTAATCTAAATCTGTACAGAAAGACTACATTTACATTTTAAGGATAAAGCAGGATTCTATAAAGTCCACAGGAACATGGCTAAAGGAATGTGTCTAAGGGAACATGGTCAAGCCAGAATTTTAACAGAAATCCATGGGAGTGGATTTCTGCAAATGCAGAGGTGCAGTATGGTGTCCCTAGAACTAGGGGGCTTCCACCAGTAATGGATCTTTGCATTCTGAGCCTTTGAGAATATTCCCAGAAAGAAAAATAAAGTGCTTTGTTTTTTGCAAATGAAAGAACAAG
>PVKN010032164.1:0-12328 GCA_004027915.1 Capromys pilorides
CGGTCCCTTTCTGCACCCAGGGTCAGGGCCGGACGAGGCAAGGCTGGGAGAGGAGGCTGGGTGGTCGGACGTGGACTCAGGAGAAACGAGGGAGGAGGACGTGGAAAACCCGATGGCCTCCCCACAGGACTCCCGGGAGCCCCGTGGAGGCAGGGATGAGCCCTCAGGCCTGGAGTGGATCCTAGGAGCTCAGGCCTGGGACTCCATGCTGTGAGCCAGGGAAAGGAGACTGGTTCCTGAGGCTGACAGTCCACCTCCCCCACGAGCCAGAGCTGGGTCAGTGTCCTTCAGCTCTAAGCATGCGGTAGATCTCTGTCTCTTCCCTAGGCTGGAGTTACCCGGGGTACAAGCACTAACATCTGCCCACCTGAGAGATACTTGGGCCAATCTCTCCTTCGCGCTCCCTTAATAAATCTGCACACATTTTTTTCTTCTAAGCCATTTCAGGTGAGAGGGGAAGAGCACGAGGGCTCCTACCCTGTGGTATTTTGTGATTTTAAACTTCAGTCGGTTTGTTTTCAAGATAACATTCCTGCCCAAGGGGTGACGACACTTTTAAGTGTGGGCGTGGGTAGGACAAAGCTTCTATTGGACGGTAACCTCTCTCACCCCAATAATCTCTCACCCCAAGGTCTTCCTTGAAGAGGCTCAGACTTCAGTCAGGTCCCTAAGGAAGCCACCCCTTGACCCCAAAATCTGTGCCACCCACCTGGACTCCAGGACTCCACCCCACCTCAGGTTGCCTCTGAGTGCAAGTGCCATGAAAACCAGCCCTTGGTAGCCCAGTTTTATTTCAAAAAGACTGCGTTCAATATACTTCTAAAATCTCCTTCTCTTGCCTTATTATTTTTTTTTTTCATATTCAAAATACCAGGCTGTAGAAGAAGGCCGGAAGGGCCTGGCCTGCAGAAAATATTTCTCCTCTTTAAAAGAAAACTCATCACTGAAAACTCATCACCATTAAACTGAGATTCTTTCTACATATGATAATCTCTCCACATCAATGGATTTGATTTTATGTTAACATATACTTTCACTGAAAAAGTATTCAGTCAGCTCGTGCAGATAAAGGATCCAGTTTTCCTTAGGATCAATTCTCATCCCTAGGAAGAGTGGGAGAGTTTATTTGCAGGCAACAGTGTTGTGTTGGTATTAGATGGTGGTTCAAAGTAGCTAGGAAGACTATTTCTCCAGAAACCTCTCCCTTGCTTTTTCTTCAGACTCCCTTTTCCTGAGCCTTGTCCACCTAGGCCTAGAAGCTAATCCACACCTATAAAACTGTTGAAGACTTGGGGTGCTATCCCTACAAGTGTTGGTCTTAGAAACATGTGGCTTGTTTCAAAAATGAGCTGGTAAAAGCAAATTCATTTCCTGTACCTCTTCTTTCTAGATCTCTCTCTCTCTCTCTGTGTCTCTCTCTCTCTCTCTCTCTCTCTCTCTCTCTCTCTCTCTCTCTCTCCAGGATCTCCCCATGCTGTTCAGGTTGGCCTTGAGCTCATTTTGTAGCCCATGCTGGTCTTGAATTTGGAAATGTGTAGGCCTACAAGTTTCTCACAAAACAAAAGTACATGTTTCCTGGTTCTACCCTGTTTCAAAGCTGATGTAAGAACACCTAACTATGACTAAGAGCAGAAGGTTATATTGAAATAACAGAGTAAGCTTCAAATTATATCAGACAGTCAGGTTTCCTTATGCATATGCAGAATAACAAGAGAAAATATTAATTTTAATTTACAAGTCATCAAAAAGCACCTTGTGGGCTACATAATGAATAGCCCCATGTTAAAGTAATACATGTTTGTTCTTTCACAAATAAACTTCCCTCTGAAATATAGACATCTGTCATGGACTCAATTATCTTGCACAGCATGTGCAGTAAAAGCACATAAAAGAAATAATATACTACATTGCTTATTTGAAAGTGATCAGGAATATGCAGCTGCATGCTGGCATGTCTTTAATTTCATGGTGTTAAGAAAAAGCTATGGAAGTATGAAATAGCAAACCCTTTCCTACTGGAGTACTAATTCAATTACCTTTCACGATATATACAGGAGAAATGATTTTTCTTCATTAACTGGCAGATACACTACGGGACTAGTTTCTGTTTTACTCAACTAACCCTGGTAGAGAGAATAGGGACATGGAGTTTCCTTTGAAAGCACAGGGATCCTCACACTCTGATCAGCTCCTGGGGTGTGAAGGAGACCAAGGCTAGTGACAGCATTCTGAGGACATAAATTATCATTTAAATGAGACTGTAGTCTTAGGAAATTTATGCATCAAAAAGACCTCAAGATTTGAGAAGTGCTAGAAGAGGTACTTTAGGCTAAGTCAAATTTCCTTGCTATCATGCAGATGTGAAACCTGCTTCTTTTTTTTTTTTTTTTGGTCAGGAGAATTCCCATTCTCCCTTTTCACTGCATGATGCACACATAAATAAAATAAGAAAATATTTTGCAGAACGCTCCACCAGGTTAAGTACACAGAGCCTTGTTGAATACCCCATATTACTTTTGCTGTGACACTTTAAAATAGACTTGAGAAAAACTCTTAAGGGGAATATTTTAATAGCTTCCCAGAGAGTAGAATGTATGATCATTACGGTACAAAGGGCATCATTCATTTTTAATTCTCTGCTCCACAGGTGTTCCCTACCCAGACTGCGGTTGACACTAGAGGGTCTAATTATGATTCATACATCCCACATGGCTCAGGACCTGGTCCTTCTAATTTCGCACAATGCTGTTACTGAGAGGAGAAAAATACGCCTCAGTCCTGGTAGCGAGACACAGTGCTTCTCAGTCTGCTTCACACGTTAGAATCACCGAGGGAGCTTTAAAACTCCGAGGTGTCTCAGGCAGGATTGGTAGGGGGGAGGGGCTGTCTTGATTACCGTGCTCTCCTTGCTGAGACAAAATACTCAAGGCCCATAATTAAGAAAGGAAAGGTAGAGTGAGCTCACAGTGTGTGGAGGTTTCAGTCCATAATCAGCTGGCTCCAAGGCAGGGTGGCAGGGCTGGGGGCTACAGATCAAGGTGGTGGAACACCACAGAGCATCAAGAGCTAAGAGGTGCGGGGCAAGCCTCTTCTCCTCCCTTATACTGTAAGCAGATCTACCATTACCCCAAAACACGCGCCTAGGGCAGGTGGAGCGCCTGCACCGTCTCTGCGCCCTCCCCTTGCTAAGGCTCAGGATATTTACAAAATGAAGACCCTGGCTCCCTGCTGAGTCCCTTAGTTGAGCTTCTAAAAATCTCAGATTGACACAATGTATTAACCGTTACAAGGGCTGAGGATAGATATTTATTTAAATCCCCAGGTAGCTTTTCTGTGGAATAAAAATAAATATTGGTAAAATATGAATACTTAGCAAATAAAAATAAAGTATTCTTTTAAAATACACTATTTAGGGGCTGGGCATATAGCTCAGCAGCACAGTTCCTGCCTGTCAAGGGTGAGGTTGTGAGTTCAATTTCTGGTACTAAAGAAAAATATCATAAAATACACTACATAGCAGAATTTTTTTTTTTTTTGCATATTAGTTACAATGCAGTTTTGATTTTTCTTTTTAAATCAAAAAAGTCGTTGACTTTGGTTTTCCATCCAAGCTTCGTTCTCTATCCTTACATTGGGGATCTGCGTCTAGCTATGAAAGCAATGACACACAGTGAAAATACATGACATCTTCTCCTATCCTTGGTTTCGCAGTCAGAATCAGCGTAAATCACTAAAGGAAAACAGACTTGGGGGAGAGTGAATCTTACATGTCTCCAATTCCCAGAAGGAATCCTCTGAGTTACTAAACCCTCATCCAGTTTAGCAGTAAAGAAACGGATGCATGCTTAAAATTAGTTCTCCCTATAAAGTCTAAAGCTTAGAAAGAAAATAAATAACAAGAACAACCAGGATCATCAATTTTATGTAGATCTGGCACTAACGAACAGCCAAATATTTGATTCTCAAAAAGAAGTATTAAAATGTGGCAGATGTTTTGGTATAACACAAGCCTGTGAAATCAAAATAATGTAATACCAAAGACTGTACACAGCAGCCTACATATAGTAGTACAAGAAATAAAAATTCCCCATGCAGAATTTAATAATGATAAAATGATAAAATGAAGCAGAATCAGGAAATACAGAGGCCAGCCAAAGGAAACTGCAGTTTTTGTCGTTGTTAGGTGGTTTTTTTTTTTTTTTTTTTTTTTTTTTTTGTACCTGTGATTGAACTCAGGACCTTGCACTTGCCAGGCAAGCACTTATTCCACTGAGCCATCTCCCCAGCCCATAATGTGTACACAGTAGATCCTCTTTATCTATGCAAGATATTCACCCCACAAAACCCGCCCCAGTGAATGCCTAAAACTGCTCATCTTATGAAGACCTGCACTGTTTTGCTGTATCCACATATAACTACAATAAATCACATACAAATTAGTTAGAAAATAGCCATAGGCAATTTTTCATTTAATGCCTTAGGACCAGGTTGACTGTGGGTAGCTGGCATTGTGTGAAATCAAACCACAGACAAAGGTAGATGACTGCACTAGAGGAGTTCAGTAGGCCAATAGTGTTTGGACAGTGGAGGTCACAATGTGAACCTGCAAAGATGGCTGGCAGGCTAGGCAGTTGGCTTGCCAGTGGTAGAGGCTAAAACAGCTGTGAGTCACTAGAACTTTCCAGACATAAATGGTTCCAACGCCTCTCCATAGACTTTGGCGACACCCAACCCCTCGCCACCCATTGTCAATGTCATATGAGGCTGCCAACGACCTCAGTGGGACAGTGCTTTGCCTAACACGCTTGGGAGGCGGGACTTGCTCTCTCACACAAGGAAGGAAAGGAAAAGAGGAGACGAGGGGCTGGAGCCAGGAAGAGAAAAGACAACGTAATTCCTCACTAGATGAGCTAATTTAATTCCTAGCAAAAAAGAGAAGGGCTCACATTTTTTTTCCAGTGAAAAACAAACAAACATTATTGGGATACATAAATCAAATTGGTAGACCTGTTAGACACTTTTACAATATTTAAATGTATGATCGCAATTTTGTCGGCAAAAAACACATTAGACATCTCTAGATTTTTCAGAATATGCCTACACATTTTTTTGTCAGAGGGATCAATATTATTTTTACAGGCAAAAGCTTCCTTCTTTGTCCTACTATTCTATTTCCAACAGTTTGAGAACTGAAAATAAGGCATTTTGCTTCACAAATTTAGATGTATTTATATTTCTTTTTCTTTATCCAGCTGTAAACCCATGTCTCTATTTTAGGTTATAAGCAGGATGGCATTACAAAAGTGGTTTCAACAAGAAAAATCCCCAGATGTATAAACAATGACATGAATTTCCCAGTCATATTTAGCACTGAAAGAAAACCATGTAAGAATGCTGGTTTTAGCACAAATAAAAAAATGTTCCAGGTAGCATACAAAAAAATCAAAATATCTAATTCTTATTATTGTGCATTTGTTGACAACGAGCTCGGTAACATCCACATTGCTTTCCCACTTTTCCCAGTTTTTTCCATTACTCAGGAAGGATTGACACAGAAGGCTGCAAATTTCCTTCAACGTGAAATTATTACATGAGAAAAAAATAACTCAAAGTTATTAAAGGGAGAGCTTTGAGGTTCAAGCCAAAGCCCATGTTTCTAAAGCATTTGGAATTGCAGCACTTTCATGATGCTTGAGGGCCCAGGCTCTGTGCTGCTGCTCTTTGTGACAGGGTGTGGTGCTGCAGGGAGGCAGCCCTGGGAGTCCTGCGACACAGGCAGGGAGTCCTCAGGACAGGACACCCAAGGCTCCTTGCAGGGCAAGCAGAAACACCACAATGACTCCCAGACTTGAAGCCAGATTTATTTACCATCGATGGGCACTGGTCAGGACCAGTCCCAGAATATCAGACTCTGATCTCTGGTGGTTTAAGGCTTATATGAGATACGGAGGCAGGAAGTACCGAGACAGAATGGCTTATCCATTAGGGATTGGTTTAGACAATTTGCATCATAGTGACCAGCTATGAATTGCAGTGACCAGCCATTTCTAAAACACAGAAGCAACCAGAACCTATACAGGAACTGTTACCAGGGCAACTAAGAAACTGAAGCATAGCAGCTGGGGGGTAGAGTGGGGTTGGGGTGCATCTTCGGCTACAACCAGATATTTGCATACCTGCTGCAGAGATGGAAGAAGTGATTCCTGTGTGCTCTTGCTGGTGACAGGTAGGCTGGTCCCCACCACAGTCATGGGAACCATAATGTGTGGGGATGGGTACAGGATGCTGCCAGTGGCAGTAAGGAAGCCCAAGTCCAAGACTGTCTCCCAGTATTGCATAACCTGGTTTGCTGAACTACGGGGAATGAAAGGAAAGACTTGGGTGAGTGCTTGAGGTAGAGCTGTGAGAACCACATACACCCCTGTGACTGTGGGAAAATGATAGTGATGAGTGTACTTCTGAGGACCCTGGGGCAGCAGCACAGGGGAACAGGCAATCAGATATCTCATGGTTAATTTGTGAAGCATGGCAGGTTGTCTGGGAAGGACAGCTGGGTAGACAGGCCTCTTGCCATATCACCTAACTAGGGTGAAGGCTGCGGGAATGGGCATTAAAGGAAAGGCAACCGAGTGGGGATGACTGGGGACATTTGTGTTCCTATTTATTAAACGGTTTCCCTTTTATGTATTTCATTGTTACAGTGTCTCACAATGCAGCTCAGTCTCATAGTGATCCTCCTGTTTTCAGCCTCCCCAGTGCTAGGATTATAGGTGTGTGCCACCATGATCCTTCTTGGTGGCCAGCTCAGCATGCCCGGGTGCAGGGCCAGCGCAGCATGTGGTGCCAGGGATGGAACCCTGGTCCCTGCTCTTACCTAAGCAAGGGCTTAGCCCACTGAGCTATGCCACAGGTCCTAAAAAATATTTCTTTTGTACTGTTGAATGTATAGCATTCAATGTCTCACATTTAATGAATCTGTTTCCCATAAAAAGAAATGGGAAAAATATAGTAATCAAGTGGTTTATCTCATTTCTTCTTGCATAGCTTCTCCACTTACCACTATTTCATGGCTGCACATTTTTAAGAATGTGGCTTTGGTTTCCACTCTGCAATTTAAAAAAAAAAAAAAAAACCATTATGGAAGACAGAATAATAGACAAGAAGTGTCCACATGCTAATCAATGTAATCTATGATGATATTGCCTTGCATCGCAAAAGGGTCTTTGTAGATGGGGTGGAAGTTTACGACCACAAATAAGAAAGTTATTGTGGAATTTCCAGGAAGGCTTAATCATGTTAGTCCTTCAAAGTGAGAGAGGAAAACAGCTGGCCAGACAGATTGGACAGTGGGAGACAGGGCTGCAGAGTTAAGGCCTGAAGAGACCTCAGCTGCTCTTGATAGCACTGAGGACAACACACAGGACAAGCTGAGGAAGCACAGAAATCTGGAAACGGAGCTCATGCCAAAGCAACAGGGTCCTGGGCCTTGCAATCCCCTGGAAGTCTGCCAGCCCCTGAAGAGGCTGGGACATGAGTGCCTCTCCAGGCCTCCAGGAAAGAACGTACCCTACCCATGGTTTTATTCTGGCTCCGTGTGATACCTCCTGACTTCCAACCTACACAACTGTAAGATTATTTTTCAAAAAAGTGTTCTGAGGCACAAACCATCTAGAAATTTGCACAGGCAACAATAAGAAGCCCAATAAACACTCCATTTAGTGCTAGAGTTAAAACCTGTGCCTCTTCACCTCCGGCTTCCTGCATCTCCTATAGGATTAATATTTAGCTCCTGTTCTGTCAATACCTGAATTTGAAAGGAAGGTAAAAATAGGGCAGATCGAAGGCGGGTCATCGTACGTCTGCACCATCTAGAAAAATCTTTAGAAAACTGGAAGTGCTTTGCTGCTGTCAAAGAATGAACAACAGGGATGATGGAGTTGGGAAGGAACGTCAACCTGTGTTCATGATTGGGCCAACTCAGTGCATTCTCCTTCTAAGCGCATGAAAATACGCTCCCAGGCCCTGAGCAGAGCAGGCCTCTCTGTTATGAACCAGGCCATCCTTTGTCAAAAAGCCTACCCAAAGCCTTGAAGAATTAGTATTTTCTTCCTTGAAAATTCAAGTAGTAGGATTGAAGCACTGTTGATTTTGGATGTATTTTTTTCCTATGCACAATTATTGCTAGTACAAAATCAATTCTCATTACATTTTTACCAAAATATTTGAAACACGCATCTCATCATTAATATATTCCCATCTGCTCACAATTATCATTCTAGGTCAAGTCCTTATTATTTATTTTAAACATTTTAATTTGTGCAATATATCAAAACCCCCAAAGGACATATCCATATACTCTACAGTAAAATAATAACAAAGTAAACTCACATGAAGAAACCCTGCTTAGCGCACTGAAAATCCCGATGGATCACTTCTCAGTAGCACAAGCCTTTTCCCAGAGGTAAATGACATGTTGAGTTTAATTATCATTTTTTATTATAGCCTTCTACATTTGAATGAGTTCCTAAGCAAAATGTGTTTTTTATATGCTCTTGAAATTAAAAAGAATGAAATAACCTTGTTATCAAAACAGTTCCTAAGAAGACATACACAAGCACACATAATTAACAAGAAAATACATAAACTTTTCTTATGAAATTTTTTTGCACTCAATAATTGTGTTTTGTTTTGTTTTATTTTATTTGTAGTGGGGATGAAATCCAGAGTTGGATGCACGCCACACAAACCATCTATCTCCATGTGCGTTTTAGTCCTCTTTTTATGTTATTTTGAGACAGGTCCTTTCAAAATTCCCTAAGCTAGCCTTGGACTTGTGATCCTCCTGCTTCAGCCTGCTGAGCAGCTGGGATTGTAGGAATGGGCCACCACTCTCAGAAAACAGAATGTCATCATGGTTCTTACATGACATCACAGCTGTTCTTCACTCATCTTCATTGCTTTGTATGAATACACAATGTATTCCACTCCCTGAGTCGTTGAGTCATGTCCAGGTTTTTACTGATACAAATAATTCTGAAGCAAACATTCATATAGTTGTTTCCTAATGCATATGTGAAGAGATATGCCATATCAAGGGGCCATACCAAGGAATGAAACTGGTGGACCATAAACTATGACTGCACAGCCTTACCAGGTAATGTCAAGGCTTTTGTTTTTTTCAACATGCTTTCACTGATGTCATCCACATTACTTTTCTGATTTAAGGTTCCAACTCTGTGCTTTTGTTTTTTGCTTTCCTCCAGGTTGATCTATCCTGTCCACTACTACTACAGTCTCTGGTTTTCCTAAAACGCTACTATCACCATGTTTCCTTGCAATCTAAACACCAATTTTATTATTTATTTATTTATGTATTTATTTATTTATTTATTCATTCATTCATTCATTCACTCATTCATGTTATGGCCGGCTCAGCCTCCTCCAGGGGCAGGGCTGACGCAGCATGTGGTACTAGGGATTGAACCGTGGTCTCTGAGGTTGCCTAAGCTTTCCTAAGCAGGTGCTTTAGACCACTGAGCTATCTCACCGGCCTTAAACCCAATTTTAATCAATACCTACTACAGAAATTTCCTGTGCACATCATCAAATCCAAACTTTTGAAATTTTCAAAAGTATCTTCATATTTACTACTTAAGCAACACTTTTTACTCTGAAGCTATTGGTCTTTGTAATTTTTCTCCCACTTCCTATTTGTTCTCTTGAGATTTGGCCCCTAAAACTCTCCTGCTGAGAATCCATCCCTTTCCTCTCTGTACTTAAATACTAATCTTTCTTCAAAGACCTATTGATCTCCTCCTTTCCTGTGATATCTTCCCCGGTATTTCATGTATATATCCTGAAGTTTCCCAGCACTAAATATATGTTTCAGTCATCCACTGACATATAATTTAGGAGTGCATATTATATGAATTTATGATGTATCCAAGGAGAAAGGAACAAAACCTTCAGACAGGCACCTGCCTTCACAACAATACAGCCATCAAATGCGCACCTTTCTTTAAGCACACAGAGACAGGACAATCTGGCATGAGCGCTGAAGAGGAGTAGAGGGTCACCTGGCGGCTTGAGCATCTTCAGCACCCCTTTCCCACTGTGGAATGGGGTTCAGTGAGGCTCTGAATTGCCCTGCGGGATCCCTCAGGTGAGCCCTCCATATTCTGATGTCCGCCTTCCTCGTTTCCTTCATTTCTCACCAGGGACAGATAGGACAGTTTGTTCTAATCCAACCGATCTCCCTCTTATCTTCTAAATGAGTTGTGTCTGCATGTTCCCAGTCTGCTTGGGCACCTCCCTGTCCTTAGAAGACTGCAGCACCTTATTGTGCTGGACCAGCAGCTTTCCATTCTTCAAGAACTACCTGGGAAACCTTCCCAGACTACCTCAGCTTACTATGGTCTGCCTCTCTCATAGAACTTCCTGTGCTTATTACATATTGCCTTATACAATTAGACAACTTTTTATATGTAAATCAGGAGCCATGATTTACACTTAGCCTCCCACAGCAAGCTGAGCAGTGGGGATATTTATAGACTAGCTCTTGATTGACAGACGATGAATACTGCTGAAATAACTCTGATTTTGGTTTCTATTTTGGTTTTGTACATGACAGGTACATTGTGCATTTAAAAAAGACTGTATTTCCAATGCTGGATTCATCCACATCAGCAAGATTTACGCTTGAGCTCTTAACTGGAATATTATTTTATGATGGTTGCTTTTATTTTATTTTACTTTTTAACCCACACCGTATTAAACACAGATCGAAACTGTTGGGGGGGGGGCGCATAATTGATGCATGGATGTCGCTGGAGTTCTGTGTGGACCCGCTGTAGGAATACCTAACATCTATAAAGGTTCTATATGATACAGGTCACCTATTTTTTACTTCCTCTTTAGCTTTTTGAACATTTTCTGTTGTTTTCTTTGTGTTAGACCTAAGAAACACCCATTTTCAATGCAATGAGTTTGACCTAGGATTACTGAAACATTGTATCTAAGTTTTCAAATCTTAGTATTTTTTGATGCATAAATTTTCTTTCAAGCCGAGCCTCATTTAAATGCTAATGTCTGTTTCCAAGCAGCCACTTCCTTGTTCTCCTCTGTGTACCCTCAGAGCGGATCTGAGTGTGGAGATTCCATTCACTTCAAAGGAAACTTCACGCTTGGATCTTCTCCACAGGGGTGCGCAGCCTAAGACAAGAAATGATCCTGTGGCTTTTTTCTCTCTCTGTATTTATGAGAAAGGCAAAATAAAAACCAAGCCATTTCCCAATGCACTTAACATCCTAAGTAATTGAATCAGTACTTTAGATTGGCGTGTTCATATGCTATTGCTAGCTCATAATCATAAAAAGTCCTTTTTACACTGAGAAGTTAAAGGTGGGTCGGTAGAGTAGAATACTCCGGTGCACCCATTACCTTTAAGCAGTATTTTATGTTATTACTATCATGCATGTGTTAGGAAGGGCCTCATGCTGTGGGAGATAATTGGATATATGAGAGGTGTGCAGACTTTACATGCAAAAAATACTAAAAGGCAGGACAAAATACATTACTTTAATGTGGTCATTAAATGGCCAATAGGATTTTTTCCAGTGATTTTAAATTTGCAATTAATCATTTTTCCATCTGTTATCTTGATTCTTAAAATTCTTTTTTACTGTTTTTGTTGGGAGCATAAATCAGAGCTCATCAATCTGGAGTTAGGACAGAACCACCTACCCTCTCAATGGTGCTTGGGCTCAAACCCAGGGTGCTACACCTACTAATCAATATGCTTTACACTCAGAAATAAAAAAAAATCTTCTTCAGGTGTTTTTCAGTTTTATGGAAATCAGTGAAACAAAAATCTCATGATAGAATAATTGAGGAATAAG
Source organism: Capromys pilorides (assembly GCA_004027915.1). Taxonomy (NCBI): domain Eukaryota; kingdom Metazoa; phylum Chordata; class Mammalia; order Rodentia; family Capromyidae; genus Capromys; species Capromys pilorides. The sequence goes on from PVKN010032164.1 coordinate 11,898, forward strand.
GAAAAAATGCAAGTTAGTTATACAACTAGTATCTCTTAGTAGTATTAAAAAGGAAGGTTGTGATAACATTGATTGGAGACAATTTTATGTCCATGTCTTGTATTCTGAGTAACTACCTTAAACATAGCAATACACAGTGTATTCTTCAGTTTTAACATTCACAACTGAAGCCATTTCCTCATTGCTGATTTGCCTTCAGAAGTCTTAGCTATACCAACTTAATGTGAATTGCTAAGTAAATACAACTCAGTTGATTTTTCCAACAAATTGCAAACTGCTTTTACTTAACTCTGTGAAACTAAGAGAAATTTCTTGAAGTTAAATTAATTTTTTAAAGGTACAGTCTTGCTTTGTAGTTCAGGCTGGCCTTGAACTCACAATCTCAGGCTGGCCTCAAACTGGTGGCGATCCTCCTGCCTCAGCACCCTGTG